>JAWWEO010000023.1:362365-375419 GCA_035582975.1 Ormyrus labotus
ATTTATTTTCATATAGATTATAACATATACAATTAAAATATATAATAAAAAAAATTTCCATTTTTTGAAATTTTTTCAGTATCATACCCCCTTAAGATAGCTTTTAATGAAAAATTAGTCGTCCGCGTACGGAAAGCGAATCTCTTTCTCGAAAAGGACTAAAAATATTTATATTTTTCAACTGGCTAATGAAATGATTATTAAAGCACTATCGCCGTACCCCTTTTATATTACTGCGTATCCTCTCAGAGAATAGAATAAATAAAAGTTTTCACTTTGTAATGAATGCATGAGAAAAATGGTAATTTATTTAAAACAAAAAGTAATTTATATTTAACCGAAAGTTTTGCTTTAAAGGGCCGCTGCTTAACTCGGGAACGAAGGCGGACCGTTTACTTTTTTTTTCTTAAATTTTCCATTTGAAACCGGACTATTACCGCATACTTTACTGTAAAATAACCTTTTCCTTTCTGGTATTTCGAGCGGCACGAACTCTGAGAAAGAGGGTAGATGATCGAAGGGGATAAGCGAAACACGCCGCGGACTATATAACGAAGACATTCTGAGCCCCGGACGGGCTCTCTCGTAAAGTAGACGAACGAACGGATGTGTTCGGGGCCTCTCCACCACGTGCTCTCGCTTCGCGATTAGGATCGCAGACACTGCGGTTTGCGCGCCGCGCCAGGACTGATCTTGGGGCCTTACTTACACACCGCCGCTTTAACCCTACCTGCTCGATCATGAGAAAGTACTTATTAAAACGGATTTTTAACACCTCGGGTCGTGACTTTGATCGAGAGGCAGACAGCGTTTTTTTTTTACTTCTTGGTTAATTTTTTCGTTCGGAAGCGAAGTTTGCTTTATTTTTCACGGTATGCATTTATGTTTATAGAAATTTAAATGGAATGCTCTCGGTTATTGTTCGATGGTTAGACTCATACATTCTTTGGGCATGCAACTGAACTAGTTGACCGGCTAGTTCTAATTGAATTGGCAAACTGGTAAACGTCTGACCGCAATCCAACGAAACCCGCTTAGCGATTACAAGATTCTTTTTCTTATTGAAAGATCTGGCTATTGTGCCTTGTTATAATAGTCGACTGAGCTAACTTAGGGAAGTATTTAAAAAATTAGATCAGAAAGATATTAGTTTTGTTTCAAATATACAGCTTTTGATATTTGGAATTTAAAAATCAAATAGAGCAAAAATGATAATTATTTTATGTGGTAATGTACGTACATTTCTGTGTGGATATAGAATATCAAATAAAAAATATCAGATGTATTTTATGATTTCAAATTTCAACCGTTTGGCATAAAAGTCCTAAAAACAATTCCTGGTAAAGGCAGTTTACCGTTTCACTTTGCGTACGTGAATTCATAAAGAATGCTAGATTTTGCTAAAACTCGGCAGCATTCCCTTTTTGAATCAGCCACTCTCATGCACCCCAAATTATTTTTCCGTCAAGCTTCTGTTTCGTGAAACGTGATTCTCGGACGACAAGCACTTTTGAAATCTACCAAAATTAACCAATTTCTATCTCTGATTTTGTTTGAAAACACCAAGGGACGCAACGTAACAAAACGTAATGATAAAAAAAAATGTTAATTCCATTTTCGCCAACGATATTCATTTTTCTCCTTCTCCGGCGTGCATTACTCTAATTGCGAATGCTAGACGTAACCGATTCTTTTTCAGCGGGGAAAATTATTCATGTCTTTCGTGCTCATGAACTATGTTTACTTTATTTGTACTGTTTCGAGCGTTAAAATATCACGTTTCAAACGGAATATAACGAGAATCCCTCCACGCACACACCCACGCACGCTCTCAGCACGCGCGAACGGGCCGTTGCAAAAAAAAAAAAAAAAAAAAAAAAATCGCAAACGGAGGGAAACAAGTTGCGCTCGTCGGTACGCAAACAAAAACACGGCTCTGAATCTCGAGCCCGAAGACGAGGCCATTTGAAAAAAGCCGGGGAAAGAGAGGGTTTGCGACTATGCACTCGTTAAAATGTAAACTCGACGCCTCGGCAACGTCTTCTCCAGGCGTTTCCTCGCTATTTCAGCCCCTCCGCCTCTTTCCAATACTGCACATGACAGACAAACGCGCGGCACGTTTCTTTAAATTGCTAGCTGGTTGTTAGCCGACAAATTGAGCGTTACAAAGGCAGCTGCTACCTCGCGTGTCCGCGAGCCGCCGCCGCCGCCCCGTCCGCGATATTGAGAATATCCTCCCTGCACGCGGCCTCGCGTGTGTGCCCCTCCAGCCGAAACGAGAGCCTCTCTCTCGCGCATCGAAAAATCTCATTAAAGCCTCGCCCTGGCTGCCCGGGATTTTCTCTACCCTTCCTGGCGGAGCAGAGCTTTTTCTACCTGTCTGCGAGGAGAGGACAGTCTCGACTTTTCTCTTCTTCCTTGCTGAGCCGTGAAAGAGCGTCGAGTCCAAACGGTTATTACATCGTAACGTCATTGCGCCGACGTTTGCTGCAGAGGGAGAGAGAGAGAGAGAGAGACGACTATGGGCGACGCTGCTGATATAAATTTTCGAGATGCTGCTGAATGCAAACTACCTTTTTCTCGACTCCGACGCGCTCCGAGGCTCTCTTTCTCTGGGCTTTTTAATTTTTGAAATTTGAAACATTTTCCCGACGGCTGGGGCCGTAACCCCCTTACAATTTCGTTTTACTGCCGTGTAAAATATCGATACGTTCTCTATTTTATTTATACAGGGAGAAGTCTTGAATAAAAATCTTCAAGTTCCCCGTCACAATGGTTGCTATTTTAATATTGATTTTACTCTTGGCACTGTGAAAATTCAAATCTTTCTTATTTCAAACCTTTATCTGCATATTTACGTTTACAATAAATGAATAAAACCGATGTACAATATGTAAAAAGCTCTTTTATTCTAAATTTTAAGAATATTTCATAAAATGTTATTAAATTTTGATCCAAACAAGATGCAACAAATTTTTAATATAGAATATGATTGGAAAATAAAAATATAGAACTTTTTTTGCAAAATTTAAAATAAGTTACTAAACATTCTCTTGTTAAGTACATTGAAAAACACTGCATGTATATTCTGTTTCAAAATTTTTGCAAAACTTTTGCTGAACACATATTTTACCAGACCATATTTTATTATGTTTTAGCAACATAAAGCATATTTTTCGAACTTTGCATGAATTTTCTTCAATTTTATTGGCAGTTACCATTTTACAATAATAAAAGGACACTGATATGTAAAATTCAGCAAGTCGACAAACAAATATTCACAAATTCATTATACTTTACAGCGATAGCCGAGAGGCATCTGTGTAATTTTTCAGTGCCACTAAGCCCCGCAATTTTTTGTCGCGCCGGTTTAGTAACAATGCTCTCTTCCCTCTCATGAATAAATTTCGTTATCATTTTTTTTAATGTATTTCATATCTCCCGAAGCCGTTATACTTTGCGCCTGTCACACATCTCTATCTTTGCCAGCTTTGCCCATATCACGTAACCCTTTTGACTAGATAATGGCTGTCATAAGCAGGACGGCAACGTTCTGGAAAATACCCCCCTTTGCTAAAGTGTAATGCGAGCTTATTCACTTTCGTTGTCTTATCCTTCTCGCGCTTTATGCAGTGTGTATGCTTCAGCCGTGTCATATTTATACCTCTTTTTCGTGAATTTCCCTTTTTTTTCAGGGAGAAAGATACCGAGCTTGAAGCGCCGTTTCCTTGGCGACGCGCTTATAAGCATTACAAAATAAATAAAAACGCCCGGTGTAAGTGCGGATTAGCTGAATTATAAACTGGTAGATTTTAAGACTTTTTGAATTACTGTGGCATTACTTAATGCTACTTTTTGCAGATCTCAGCTTTACGTGAATATTTATAACTTTAAGATAATTTTAATGTAAGATCTTTCTCTCGTTAAAAATAATTATTTCTCTTTGATTATATTTTTCTGTTTTATAGCTTGTTATGGAAAAGCATCATTATTTATTGTAAGCATTCATTCTTCACGTCCACAAACCGAGTCTACGTTTTATTTATTTTGCACAATTCATCATTAAAAACATTATTATGAAAGGTTAATGTTTTATTAATGGTTTTATAAAAAAGTTCAAAAAAATTTATGAATTCCTTTGATCAAAACCGTAAATAATTATTTTTCATTTCACGCAAATTGCAAATTTAATATTACACGCAAATGTTCTGTATAAATATATTACAATAATTTAAAAAGGGATTTTAATTCTTTTTATAAATCACAAAAAGAATAATTTAAAATTTAATTACCGATATTTACTTTTTATCGATAAAGCAAAAGTGTACGTTACTAAATATTTGGCAACGAGTGTTCCTCGCAAATTTTCTGAAATCAAGATAAAACGAATGTGACACAGGCCGACGAACGTATGCAAATAGCGTTCTGAAAATTGCGCGAATCGTAAACGCGCCAACGTAGCGACAGCATCGCGTTATTACGCGGATTATTATGCAAATGAGTATTTTCTTCGTAATAACGTCATCCGCGATCTCTTTAAATGTTTCGCATTAATATTAAATTATAACAAGGCCGATGTATTTTGCCGACCAATAAATGACAAAGAAGGGGGCCACCCCTTAAATCAAACAGAGTCTCTCGTTAAATATGCAAAACATTATCTCTACATTGTTTGAATATTAAGGCCCTGGAACGGGGCTGAAAACTGCTGCCCAATATTTAACACTTTTTACCGTGTACATATAAAATTTAATTAAATTACTTGCGGCTCGTGCACTATAAATTTTCCAAATTATTAGGGAGCCAGGATTATTCAACGTCGTTGCTATATTTCGAAGGGTAAACGCGCTACCTATCCCTGAAATTCCTTCAATGTGTTGCAGTAGTTTGGTTATTGTTCCCTTGTCAATTATATCCCACAGATACAAACCCCTCATTACAGCGGATACAGGATATTCCTTTTTGCATCTATAAAAAAACTAGACATCCGTTGGAAATTCAATTAGAACAGTCTATTTAATCAAATAATTAAATTCAGTATCGCTGCAAATAAATTTTTGCGGCATTCATCAAACTTAGCACAATTAAAACTGATTTATTAATGAATAAGAACGGAAGCATTTAAATTTTAATTCGATCATTTGTAGAAGCAGATTGCACTTTTGACAGATTTTGCGAACTATTAAAGTAAAGAGAGTCGTTTACTATTTTAAAAGGACACCAGCAACAAACAATCCCTGTATTTCATTGAAATCCACTTGTTGCTTTGAATTGAAATAATGAAATTGATCACATACTTTCCATTGTCTCGCCATCCACTCGATCATTCAACACTGCCTCGCTGAAGAATTTCCGCGTGCCTGCGATACCGAACGCAATTAGAACAATTACGTTCTTCAATCTCGATTCCGCCCTTTGAAAATCGAACGCCCGGGAAAATCGTTTTCCAATGTGTACACGCTCTCGTCTCTCCGCGTCAGTTCGCGCCTGTAAATAACGAGCGGAGGGGGTTCCACTATCCGGGCTAAGTCGCGCAAAGTCACAATAGAGAATGCTCGACAAAAGGAGCTCCTTCACTCGCAATTCTAGCATTCTTAGCCTCTTCCCATCATCGCTCTCTCTCTGCCTCTCTGTGTTTCCCTCTCTCTCCGCGCCTCTCGCTTCTCAATTCCAATCCGTAAGCCCAAGGGGGTGGCTTGCGTAAGCTCGACGGTCATGTATATAACATTCGAATGCCCTTATTGTCCCGAGGAGGCAAAAGAAAACTTGTTTCGGGATACGGACTGAGGAGGAGAAGAGACGCCGGGAGGAAAATAAGGTAGATAAAAGAAGATACTGAAGGGATAAACAGCAGAAAATACTAATGGTGGAATCGAAAATATATACACGAGTCATTTCATAAGAAACCGATTTTCTCTTTTTGCCGCTGCTGGAAATAAGCAGTTCAGCTTTCAAATGCTAAGTAGAATTTTTTGCGAGAATCTTTTATAAAGGGATTTATAAAAGCCTTTATTATAAACAGTTTTTATGAATTACTTATTGTTATTATGCAAGCAGCGTCTTATTCGTATTATATGCAAGTTTTAATTTATATTAATAAGGAGTTTCTAATACAAGTCAATTTTTTAAAGAAGACTTAATTTTTGCAAACTCTCGCAGTCTTTTCTCGAATAACACTCTAGTCTCTTGGCTTCTTTGCTTTTACTTTCTTTTTGTTTTAAGGTCAAAAGAAATCGATTTACCGTCAAAAAGAATAGTACTTTTTATTATTCTAAATAGATGTCAAAAATGACAAAAAAGAGCATTTCTGCTTATTGAGTGATCGGCTATGCAAAGCAGATGATCCTCCGAATTCGAGGACCGAGCCACGACAACTGACTACTATATCTATTGAAATGAAGGTCAATTGAACCCATTCGGACGACTGCTATGTAAATGCTGCCTTTTTCTCTTCTTCGAATTAACATAAATACATTTCTTTGATTTAATAAAACTGATATAGAACTTTGAACGTGTACTTGTTAGTATGACACGCTTTTTTAATCGCTTGATATCTGTCTGAAAAATGTGTTTACTTGCATTGATGCATTGCAACTCGCATTGATGAATTATTAATATATCAAAAATACCTTCTGAACTTGAATTCAATTTTACATTAACTCCATCTGTAATAATAAGATAATACGATCAGCAGCACTAAACAGCCGTCAAATTTAATATTCTCCTAAACGTCATGATCATAATATTGACATAATCGGGAGACTTCGACGAGCCGCGGAGAGCAGCGCTCACTTCGGGTAAAAGCAGGAAGATAGACAATGCAGTTCATCTATCAATCAAATCGTTACGTGCGGCTAGGAAATACCGTTGACTCGACTAATAATCGAAATAATTATTCTGGAAGCTCGGCGAGCCCGCGACGTTCATTCCGGCGAACAAAAGCTCGAGCGCCGGCCGTCGTCCGGCCGGATGGCTACCGTTGCTCGGGCTAATCTAACTTGCTCGACGCGCTCCATTCTCCTCGTCTCTTCCTCTTCCTTGCTGGCATTTACAGGAACAACCTTACCGAAGAATAGGGCTCGGTTCCGCTGTGATATCGAGATAATTTATAATTTTATTAATTTTGACTTTCTGCGTTTGATACGTTGAGAATTTGACACTCCGAGGGACTGAAAATTTTTTGGTTTTCTAGTATCTTCGATTGTTAATAACGTAACAGTATTATCGATTTTTCATTCATGATGTATGTTATTATTGTATAAAATTGTGGAGTAATTGTTATTAAATTACAAAGAATCTTTTACAAAGAAATTTCGTAAAAAGATTTTAAATTGTAATTGTGTAGAAATCGTCAGATTATTAAATTTATAGAGGTTAATGAAATGAATGCATAATTGATGATTCATATTATTCATGATTATTATTCTTCAAGAATATTTATGAATAATTATTTGTGATTATTTAATTTATTCTTTAAGAATAAATTATATATTATAATATGTATAATAAAATATTTACTGAACACACATATTGTATTATACTATCGAAGTAAATTAATTGTAAAACTTTAACTCAAACAGAAAATGACGATATAATAAATTAAATGAAATTAAAAATTATATTAAAATTAATCCTGTAATTTTCTATAAATGTATTCAAAAAGTTATCTCTTCACGAGCATTAAGTACAAGTTGTAGTGAATAATAACGCACAAGTATACGCTTGTTTCCGTGCTTATGGGGGCGGCTCGGTAATTCAGACAAGCATTCTTATAGAGCATAAAAGGGTTAAGCATCCCGCGAATACGCAAGCTCGTGAAAACATTTTTAAAAGTACATTTCCAACCGCGAAACAAAATTACGAACGAGTGACACAAGTTTCATCCAGCCGTAAACGTCGCGAAAACTTTTATTCGACGCACTTCCGCCGTGGAAGTTTCACTCGCGACTCCCTGAATCCCGCAAGAAACTATAATAACAGAATTCCAATAACTTCAGCGGCGCAAAGGACTTTTTGCGAATCTCTTCGTCGGGCGCGCGACGAAGCGCAACTTCTCTGCGGAATCGACGGAGTGTCCCCTCCCCTCCCTCCTCTCCCTTTTCGGAGAGAGGAAATTGTCGATTAGTGGTTTTATGTCGGCGCGACGCAAGAAACCGAGGCTGCCTCTTGCCGAAACTTGCCGCCATCTTTCATTGTTTCGGCGAGGGAGTAAAGTTTCGGCCGAGACACTTTGGAATTATGAAGGCAGCCACTGAATAAATTTTGAACGAGGAAGACGGAGCTGCGAGTTTTTTTTAAATCGAGGACTCATTTGCAGATGCAAAGATTTAGCATGACTGGCTACACATCTTTGCTAATCCGGTTTGATACTTTATTCTCCGGTATGTAGGTTACAATAGAATAATTGGGAAATCCCGATAAAGGATTTTATCTTCGTTTAAAAATACTCCACAATACTTTTTTATAGCAAAATCATAATGATTATTTGAAGACTGAGCCTTGGTAGCAAGTTGCCGATAATTTCCGATAATATCGCTAGAATTTATCTAGATTTGGACGTGTTAACTAAATTCTAGCGATATTATAGGAAACTTGCTACCAGGAAACCAGTTTGTAAAAAGCACGTTTCTACTCAAACCTAAATTAATAATAATTGATGCCTTGAGAATTATTACTTCTAAAATTTTCCACGAGAATCTTTCTTACATTAAGAACGTATTACTCACAAATGCAAAATCTGTATATATATATTATATTAAATAAGGATGGCTTCGCTCTTTAAATCAATGCGAAGCCAGGAATTCATACGCATCCAAGGCGTTTTCCCATTTCTAGTTTTCGCGAATAGGACGAGCATAAAGTTCCCTGGGAGAGAGCGTAAACAGAGGCTTTTCCACTCAAAACAGCATATGATTCTCCGCGGGGTAGTATGCATATGAAAGCGCGCTCGGAAAAAAGGCGCGGAGGTGGAAGGAGTCGAGGTGGCAGGAAAGAGAGAGAGAGAGAGAGAGAGAGAGATGGATAAAGCCTGTCTGCTCTCGGGGATACTTCGAACCAATTCTATCGAGCTGCACTTCCTCGGCGAAGCGCCAATTTCCGCTCTGGCAATCTTAGCCTCGCGCTGCGATGTATATGGAGCTGGAGGGAAGATTTACCGCGAGAGACGATGGCGTGGAAAAAAAAATTGCCGGACGAAAGAAAGTGGAGAGAGAGAGAGAGAGAGAGGAGACAGATGGTGAAGAAGGTGTGGCCGAGACGGCACCCGACAGTCTCTCCCTCCCGAGGAACGAGAGAGGCTACTATTTTCTGGTGATTGGAAACTGTAAACTGAAAACGGACGATTGCACCCCTGACAAGCCGCTGAAGGGCTGATGTCGACGGGATTGATAATAACGACAATTAGTGTCGCGCTCAGGTCGATTGTCATTCTTCTTTTGTTCTTGCTTCGTGATTTTCTTTTTGCGGTGTATTTCACTTTCGTCTAATGATGGATCTAATTTTGTTTCTTTAGAAAACTGGAATTACTAATTTTCATTTGGTTACTTATGAAGCACTAAAGGAATAATTGAACAAAGTAAGGATAACCAATGAATATTTTGACTAATCGTTGTTTAAGTACAAATAGAATCCAATCAGTAATTAGTTATTATTAGTTATATTGGTTTACATTTTTCCAACCTATATTTTATAATATGTAAAAAGTAAATATACCTTTATCCAATTTCATTCAATCGTAACCATCAAAAATTAACAACGTTATTTTAGCATACATTACGGACCATAAATCTGCTTCTCAATGCATATCGACAAATTCAACACTCGATAAGTCACATCGACATCCCGTTCAAGCAGCAGCAGGCAACGAAAATAGCTCGATCGAAGTCTCTCCCGCAAATCAAAACAGCGCCAAACCGAATCCTCGGCCAGGATACCCGCGCGCGTCGTCGCTCGGTCAGCATTATTTAAATAGCATAATTTATTCACTAATAGCAGGACTTTCTCTCGCACGCTTAGCGTCGTCGAAACAGAACTCGTAACTCGGAGCAAGAGAGAGATAGAGAGAGCACCGGAGACGTTTGCTGAGTTGGTTCGACTGGGATTCGGTAGCTGGGTGGCCGTCTCTCTCTCTCTCTCTCTCTCTCTCTGCTTCTCTCATGACTCAGCATGTGATCTCAGCGCTCTCGCTGTCGTATTTATGTCCCAAGTTTACACGTCGGGAATCGAAAACGCCGCTCCACGCGAAAGCTAATCGAGCCCAATCGACGTCTCGGAAATCGGGATTAATACTCCGACACGACACGCGGCAGTTGCGGACTTCCAAAGACGATTCGGCCCGATTGCTCGCATAATGGATTTCTCGCACCGCTCCGGGCACTTCCCGGAGAACAAGACGTGTCCTGCTCCTCGCTCGACGAATCGAGGAATTTCGACTTTTATGCAAATTCTTCGTGCGAGCTTCTGGGGGCTTCGTTCGTTTGGCGTCGTTTCTGCGGCTTTTAATCCGCCGGGTCTATCAATTATTTTACTGAATTTTGAATAAACAAAATCGGGAATTCGAAATGAGTAACGTAGGAAACGGCTCGGAATATTTAACTGTTGAAACAATTTTTTTTTTTAAGACGATTCATTAATGATGCAATATATTTATTAAAGTGGAATCGAAGATGTACAATTTGTCAATAAAATAAATCTTTACAGAAGCGATCAGTAAATATATAATTATACAACACTAAATTTAAGACACTGTTTTTTCCGCTCTCTCTTTCCCTATAGTGAAAACTGAAAACATTTTTGAAGTAATTAATGGCCAGCTTCTAATGGCAAAGTAGTTAATAACCATAAATTGGGGAATAAAATGTGTCCATTTTTCGTATAATAATGTAAACGTTTTTTCCAATCTTTTTAAAACATTAAAAATGTAATGAATTCTGCAATTGCTATTTTTTCAGTATTTCCAAGCTAGTTTTATTGGCCAGTTTAGATACGTAGAAAAGGTCTAAGAACTGGAGCGAGAAAATGGCGGCGAAGCAAAATTAATATTTTTCTTAATTTCTCACGGAAGGACAATTACAAACGTTCAATTAGTTTAAGCTACTTCTTTGTATTTATATAAGTTATCCATAGCATTTAGATGCTTTTTACTACATTACTGAAGAACTGAGAACGGAGACTAAAGTGTAATAAAAATATGTGAGGTTATGTTCGATAACCATTTGAAAAAACGTTTACATTATGACCCTAGAACTGGCCATTTTTCATGGCCATTTTATAGATTGGAAATTCTACCAGGGTTACTATATTTTAAACGCAGGAACATTATTATATATAATACATTAGACAAAGTGTATAATGCATCAATAACATTGCAAAATCTTTATTTATTATAAAAGTACGAAAGAAAATTCGATATCGCTGTCCGTGAAACTTTGATTTTAAAAGTAAATGATTGAAATTTCCTTATCCGTGAAACTTTAACAGATTCGGCGCTCCCGGAGCAGTGAGCGCGGAAAGGAGGAAAATATCCATTTTTATTTCTCCGAAGCGGGCCGCAAGATCCATCGTATCGATAAAGCCTCGCGGAAAGGAGAGGAACAGAGCGAAACGCTCCTCATCCGCGGGAAATCGATTTCTGTCAAAAGAGGGGCCATTTCTACATCCGCGCTTTCCTATGCACGTTCCGCCTCTGCGAATCCTTTATTTTTTGCGCTATTATAGCGTCGGCCAAGTGGAAATGGAAATTTAATACAGGCGTCTCTCTCACCCTCCCCTCCCCTCGTCTTTTTCTTCCTCTCGCGAAAACCTCGACCGGTGAGTACGTAGTTTGCAGGTACTCCGGCGATAACAATGAAAAGAAAGCTCCTTTAGTGAGCTCGAGCGCGCGCGAGGAAAACTTCTCCAATTTCCACCAATAAGTATCTTCAATCCGTGCGGTGGAGCGACCGGCTGCGCGCGCACGCGTTTCTTTTCCTTTTCTTCAAATAATTTAATTACGGGGCCGAAAGTAGACGAATATAAGTCTCTGTAAGCTCGGCTCCTTGCCTCGCTTGAATGCTATTTACTGCGGAAACGGGGTTTTCTTTTTGCAGCCGCTGCAAGATAGCATTGAGGAGTATTTTCCGAGTTTTATGTAATCTCCTCTGCGATGTTTGAGTTTCTATCTGCTTCTTCATTATGCGCCAAGAAAAAACATAGGATTTGGTGAAATGGACCTAAATCCTCTTCAGAAAATAAATGACTGCAAATGAAAAGCAAAAACAATATTTTGTTAATAATGATTGTTTTATATATATTGAAAAATATATATTGAATTGCAGCTTAAAAAATATGAAAATAACGCGTTTATGATGTCTGAGCCTATTTTTAAATAGTTATGAAATTCTGTTTTAGTCATTAATCTTCATTAAAAAGAAAAAAATACTATTATGATAGTAACTAAAAGTTATATTTTACAGTTAAAATATTTATATAAAACTGAGATTTATGCTCAATGTAATAGTTTAAAACATAAATAGAAAAACATTCGCGTATTGTAAAAAGTACTATATTTTATGAAGAATATTCTAACCAAGGTTACTTATCGATTGCATATCGACTTTACAATAAATTAATAATAATTATAAATGTGAACTGTCGGAAGCAATTAATCTGTCATTTTACGAGCCTTAGAAAAGATATTAACAATCAATATAAGGCTATCAAATCTCTGGTAGAATTTCCTGCGTTGAAAATGGCCAGGAAAATAATTAATAGATAATTCCCGTGGTTATTTAAGGTAGTTGTATGGGCAGATATAGAACATTTATATATATAGATATACAACGCTGTGTTTTAACTAAACAAACGACGCGGGATAGCAGTATATATAGATATACAAACGCGGGTAAAAATTACGAGAATAATTTTGAACGAGCTATAACTAATAATTTTGCACGTCAATGCATATTAATTTTTACATTTTTTTAAAGCTAATTTAAAGTACATAACTTTAGCTATAATGTCTCTGTTTTTGGAGTTTCTGGTGGATCGCTATCAATTAGAAAACTTTAAATTTCTT
>JAWWEO010000023.1:376988-423672 GCA_035582975.1 Ormyrus labotus
CTTTAAACTAAAAATAGTAATTAAACAAGTTTGTCGTATGCGCCAGTATACTGGTTTTCCGGCCCTCTAAAGGTTAAAGTTGCAACAATTGGTTTATTCCATTTTATTTTTAAAATTCTTGATGGAGAATGTTCAAATTAATAAGTAACGAACTCTGAAAAATGTAAAGCAGTATGAAATATATCTTTAATTACTTTCCTTCAATTACTTTAATTCTTTAGACGCTCCATCAGCTAATCCTCAATAAATTGAATAAATTATTCCTTTTTTGAATTTAACTAAAATACAATAATTACTCCTAAACCTCTTACAAAAGTCAACTTTTGTAAAAAAAATAAAAAAAAAAAAAACGGCAAAGTTAAAAATTTTTTTTATGTTTCTGTGACAAAACTACCTAATTGACATTAAAAGAGTTAATTTTGCGCACGTACCATCAGACCCAACTTAATCACTCAACCATGCTTTTCATCGAGCATACCTTTTTCGCTCTTTTATCACCCATTCACCCATTTCCATAAGCGCATGTAAAGCAAAAACTTGTCAAAGATTTAAATCGAGTCTATTCAGTCCTTTGCTTTCACATAAAAAACTCACTTTTACCCTTACTTTTGGTTTTTACTAAAAATTCTCTAATTGATCTAAATAAACGTTTCGTCTTTTGCAGTAACAAAATCGATGTACTTAAAGTGTAAAATAAAAAATATTTATAAGTTCTCAGTATTCCTTTCTTATTTATTCACCTAATTTATATGTCATATTAAAATATTTCTTTCAATTTTAAGAATCATTTGAATAGAATTTCATTCCAATATTCTCCACCCTGAAATAATTCTATTTCATTGTAAATTCAATAAGTGAAACAAAAAATTATAACTGTCGATATCCGTCGTCCCCTGAAACTTAATTCCGGAGATTGCTGCGGGGCAAATGAAATTTTCAAATCCTCGTAATGGTCTCATTTGTAAATGTGCCAGAATATTTCGTATTTCGTTAGTTATTCTCTTGTTAAAACTTTATTGCTTCTATCCCCTAGTAAGGCCTTCAATTTACCTTATTCAATTCAGTCATTTTAGTATTTTAAAAAAACCGTTGTTTTCCCTCTCAAGATTTTAATAACTTTATTTGACCTTTGAAAACTATAACTTTATTCGATATGAATTTTAGAATGTATATTTTAAAATGAAAAATTTTCCATTTCAATTTAATTTGAAACAAAAAGCAAATTTTTATTCCGCATAAAAATTAATCCTGTTTTTTTTTAACGTGCATGACTCTTTGCAGTGGAATTGTACTCAAAAAATACAAGCATTAACTGCAGGCCTAAAATTAGAATTTTTTATAGTTCCTTTTATAGTACTTTTTAGAGTTAACCAATATTATCTTTATTACGTTTTCCAAAGAAAAGATAAAATAAGCTCTAAATAATATGTCAACGCTTCATTTATAAATAGAAAGTAAATTCTCTACAGTCGTTGTAAATATAAACATTCCTATTTATTCCAGTACTCCTAAACTCAGGACTATTCATTGTATTGTACATTCGACGCGACGAATTTCTTAGAGCTGTCGAAGTACAATTATATCCTCTCAAAACTTCGGCATGCCTCTCGGAGCCTCAAAACTCGGAGTCTCAAGCTGCAACCTTCGCGAGAGCGGCCCTCGCGACTCGCGATCCGGTCGCTCACTGGCTCGGTGTGCAGGTTCGGCTTCTCCTCGGGCGGCGCGTGCGTGGCCGCTCGCCCCCACTTCCCACGTCCGCAACAAACTCCGTCGGCGGCGGATGGCGGCGCGCGTGAATCCTCAGTGCGCTGCGGTACGCGGTCGAGCGAGCACGGTCAACTCTCGTCCTCCTGCTGCTCAGACTCTCTCTCGGTCTATCGTTCTCGGAAGGCGCGTGGGTTGCCGGCAGACAGACGACGGCACTCTCTCTCTCGAACGGTACAGCTCCCGCTGATACAAATCCACACTGGTCCCCGGGTCCTTAACGAGCACCCGTACCTGGCCGCCGTTTCGATCCGATTAGACAGCAAAGGTTAACAGGTGGTCGCGAGTGCGCGGAGATCGGATAAGTGCGCGGTAGTGTGCGATATACCAATTTCGCGACACGTCAGCGACGAGGAAGCCGAAAGGAGGAGGAGCATGCAGGCCCTCCAGCCTCGTTCATCCCTGCCTACTATACTGTGATACAGAAAGCTGTGATATATCCGTGACCTTCTTTTTCGACGAAGCGACGACAGCCTGCAGGGGAAGAGGACTCCTCTCTCGCGCGGCCGAGCAGCAAGGAACGGGAAAAGGAAAAAAAAAACACAAGGTACGGAAACGGGCGGAGAGCCCAAAAATCGTAATCATTTTCGACCTCGAGCTGGCTCGCGTAGTATTCGGCAGAGCTGCTGGCTGCTGCTGCTGCTGCCGCCGCCGTCGTCTCCTCTTTTTTACGGGCCGAAGCGATGCGTACGCAAAAAGCCGACTTTCTTTCTCACGACAGCCGACTCGACGTCGGAAATGATGCCCCGCGACGATCGATGGCCCGAGCTTAGGGGCTCTTGGCCTTTTTGCCCCGGCGTTCAGCGTGTGAAAGAAGCGATTTCGCTGGAAGGAAGGCTTTATCGGACGCTCGAGCGAGCCGAGATGCCTTTCCCAGATATCCAGCTTGGATATCGAGAAATATTTGCTGCGTCGCTCCGGCATTCTGCCCGGGTTATTGCTTTAACAGGTGTTTCGAAACTTTTGGGCTTGTAGAGGAAAATGGAAGGTTGTGTTCAGAATTCCGCAGCTAGATCAAACGAAATGTGAATTCATTATGAATTCCTTATCTTGGTTATCTTCAGCGTCTCTGTTATCTGATAAAACCGTTTTTGTATGCGGTATTAAAAGCTTGATTCCTCAACTTAAATACAAAATCGTTCGCGACTAACTATTTAAAGCGCACAAAACCAATCGCAACGGGAAAACCTTCCAAAAATTCCTCGACAAAATTGAAAACACAGTAAATAATAATCCCGCGCGGCACTAAGAAAACAATAGGCGCCTCGGACAACGGCGTATATAAATAACTCGTGACTACGACATCCGCGTTAAAATATGAAGCTCGAGCTGCGTGAAAGTGGATATCAAGTTATCTGTCTCGGGTAGCGCGGCAAATAAAATCATGGAAGCGAGGAAAAGAGTTAGGGACTACAAATCCACCTGTCGACGAGTTCGTGTAGCTGCGCGCTGGAAAACGTGAAAAATCGCAGCCGCTCGCGAATTTCTCAAGTTCAGGCGGCAGTTGCCGACGTCACGTCGCTGCCTCTCTTTTCTCCGACGATCCTATCCGCGCTGAATTCCCCGACTCCTCATTGTTATGGATTAGTCTGTCAAAGCCGAGTATTGGTTCCTTTTAGCGAGCGCAGGAATTTCGGACTGATTGGATTCGACAAATTGTTTAAAATGAACCAATGTGGCGGAGGTTGAAAGGGTTCTATTAATTTAATTGGATGTGATGATTTTCTTTCCTTGATCCATGTTAATTAGAATTGCCAAAAGTTATTCATTTCTTAAGATAATTTAGGCTTAAAGATGTACATAGCAACAGTCTGTTGGTAACATGCTAATATAATTACATTGTTTCTTTTGTAACTTTTATCTTTGCACTAAATATTTTTTATTTGACTATAATTTACCTTCGTTGATTCGAGAAATGTCAAGCTACAAATTAGTCGAACAATTATTTGCAGTTTTAAAAAAAAGTTGAACAATTTTATGAATTTGAATTTGTAATTAATTAACAGGTATTGTAAATTCAGACCAACACAATGTACACTTTCATAATAATTCAGTAACGCAACGAATATTTGTTCGTAGTTAAACCAGGAAAAAAGGAAAAAAACCCAACGGAAATGGAAGAAGTAGGTGTATAATTGAAGCGTAGCCATGCGAATAATTAGTGACATTTTTTATTTGTCCTTGAAGTGTCACACGAATTACCAGACTAACGACGCTGTAGTCACCATCCGCATTATAATGGCTCAAAATTTTCTCGATACGTGGAAACTATCCCTTTTGACGTTTAAAGCTAATTAACGAACACATTCGAATGTGCTTTCTTCACATTCTTTCTAAATTGTATTCACACGTGCACATACCTAATTGGCTTCTGAACCTCTGATTTTACCTTTACATTTAAATTTCGCTTCGTTTTCGATGAATCATCCGAACAATCAAATTACGGTAAAAACTTAAAAATCGAAATTATGTTACCGTTTACCATTCGGCGGGTGTCTTATTGTTGAGCCGCTAGCCATTACTAATTAACTATTTTCGAGCGCCGCTGAATGGCGTTCGCGGACAAAGTGAATATCGCAGCGCGCGGCGACGAATATCAGGGAGAGAAAAAGTAAACGATGCGTGGTATCGGCCGCAAGTTAGTCACGCGTATGAATCGATTTTATTTGAACAGCGCTGCAATCCAGTTAGCGCGATTTAAAGTGCTCGATTGTAAGTTGCACAAGAGGTATTTGATGAATTCAAATCTCGATTAGAACCTTCCGTCCATCCACTGTATCGCGAATTGCATTTAATTTACACTTTGACAAAAAAAACTCAACTACCACCTCCCATTGTTCGCCAAAACTTTCCATTAAAAATATAAAAAAAAACAAAGAAAAAAACGCGAAACTTTTCATCGATAAACAATCAACGTTATATCACAGACTTTACGCCACAATAAACAGGGGGGGAGACTGTCCGGATGGAAAAGAGTGCAGAGAGGGGGGAGGGATCAGCTTTACGTAACGTCTCGGTTTCACGTGCGAGTTCCTAAGCACACGTGATTCCGGGATCCGGGCCGTTCGAAAAAGTTACCGTTGTAACGGCTATTGTCTTTACGAGCCTTACGTCGCTCGGACGTTTATGGCGGCGGGGGCTATCGGTTACCGCGCCGGCCAGGAGAACACGCCGGAAAAAGTGGCGCTCTCTCGCGCGCGCCTTTCGCTACCGCGCGCGGACGTTTTTACTTTCGGCCCGGCTTTACATGCGCCGTTAAAAGCCAGCAGGCTTTCCGGAATGGGAGCTTTTAAAAAATCTTTATTGCTAATACCTTCTTTCCCGCGAGTTTTAATCTCGACTCCGTAAACAGGCCCCGAGAGTTTTTCGATTCGAAACTTTGAGGGAAACCGTCGGCTAATCCCGTCGTCGCGCGCAAATTTCAATTCGGGAGTCTTCGGGGAGTTGAAACAATTTATTTCGATTTTATAGATCGATTTTGTAAACAAATCAGTTTCTGCTTTCCCAAAAATATTCGAAACAACCGAATCAACAAGTTTCGCCGCGACCATCAGCCTCGAAAAAGCTGCGCAAGCAAAATTAATTTCCTGCTCCTACATTCGAAACAATCACAGCGCGCTGCTTCCACTTTTATCTAACACTACAACTTTCCTGCCTAGGCCCCTCGTCCCGTGTCCAACATACCCGTTGCGCCGGTCTATAAACTAAAACTCGAGCGCGCCGCTAAAAAAACACGGCCCCGGCGAGCGAATAAAACGCGGAAACGTCCCTCGAGCGCGCGCGGCAGATTATCAGTTTTTCCTTCGTTCAGAATGCGAGAGCCAAGTTCCGCGGGAAACGCGAGCGCGCGCGCGTGCGTGCGCGAGCGATAAATCGAGCGAGAGAGAGAGAGTGTATGTAACTGGGCAGCGATTGCGGTATCTCCGGGCGGCGAAGGCGCCGTTTAGATTGCGCGTAATCTTGGCTTTTCCCATTTCTTCGGCCGCGACGCGAGAGAGGCAGCTGATGGAGCGCGAAGGCGACTTTAGCGCGGCGCGTGGAGAGAGAGAGAGAGCTGCCTACGTCTCAATTGCCGGGTAAACACCGAGAATTGACTGCTGACGATGCAGGGATGCAGGCGGCGAGCCGCGGTCGCGTCGATGCGCGAGGCGCGATTATGATTTTCTAATTCTGCTTTCAAGGTGCTTTCAAGGTTCGCGGCTGAGATTCGTGTTTGAATCTGTAATGCTAGCTTTTGAATACATTGCGATTTTTTAATTGCATTTTGAACAATTTAAGTGCTCGATGAAGCTCCGCCTGTATATTGCATGCAAACTGTATTTCCGGTTACGTAAGGCGATGCGTGTTTGATCATTAACTGAGAAATAATTAATTATTCCAATGATTGGAGAGTCTGTTTCTAGTGTATCGTAATTTTTTGTTTTACAAGTACAATTATTTTATACTCTTTAATTATATAAATACAACGATTATAAAATGTGCATTAACGTTAAAAATCGCTGGCAGAGTTAAAATAAATTTTATTTTAAAACGATTAAAAGAGCTAAATGCTTTGTGTTATAACTAACCAGATTTAAAAATGTGAAATAAAATGTACATTGCAATTCATGCAAATATTCGATATAAAACGTGACTTTACAATAGTTTTCCATGCTTTGAAGCCGCGTTTAAAAAATATTTGTAAAAATATCATCCACGGTAAAATCTCTTCAATGAAATTGTACACTCGCTCCACTTACTTTTTACCCAATTGTTACGATTTTCCAAAAATTTCCAACGAAATATTCAAGCTAAAAGAAGGCTAAATCATACGAAAAAATCGCCTTATTATTCATATTCCTCCTCCATTTGCATCGAGACCAAGCGTATATCCGCCATTCCAAAACCCGTATGCGGACAACCGTCGCCGTCTGGCCGCACACTTACAAAAAGCCGCGCGCGAGAGAGTATCTTGCTTGTCCCGCGCCTTTTTAAGTCCGCTTCCATGTGTCCCCCCGAAGAGAGTGAGTTTGCATAACGGCCGGCGAATTTATCTCCGGATGCTGAATCATTGGAACGGGGGAGACGTGATCTGGAAATATCGCCGCGTTGACGCGCGGCCGGCCCGCTTGTACACAGCGATTCATACTCGCGCCGAATGCCAATGGCCCTTGCATTTTGCAGTTTTCAATAACGATGGGAGAGGTCGGCGGGGGACGATTTTTTTATTAATTGAAACCGCATCAGGCGTTTTATTAAATGGGTATTTTGCCGGGGAATTGGGTGAAATGTATGTATGGACGGAAATGTAGATCGTTACACGTCGCTGTAGCTTGGTCGAAAATGATAAGTGCGCAATTTGGAAAGCTGAAAGAAGACGGGAAACTCGAAGCCGAGAATAAGAGAAATTTGAGTATTACTCATGAGACGAAACGATCCTCTTTAAAACGATGATTAATCGCATTAAAAAGAGGTAAAAGTGAAATTTAAACTTTTATGTACATTCATTCAAGATCGATGAAGAGAATCTACCGTTTCAGAATCGATTCTGCAACATTAGTAGCATTCAATTTTACGTAAGCTTTTACTTCATTACGCTTAAAGGGATCAATTACTTAATTCACGAGTGGTCATCAAACTGGTTTACAGTTTGATTATAGAGAAACGCGCGCATAATTAATATTCGCGTGCTTGATAAACCATTTACACCAGTAACAAACGCAGATGATGCCGACGTCGTAATTAAACGCTTTGAGAAAGCAATTTTTCGAGCTCCCGTCAAAGGCTCCTCTATCTCTCTCCAAATAGCAATCGGCTATCGAAACCATCCGTCAGCGAAGTAGCGCTTCTGTGCGAACTCCTCCTCAAGATAGCGCAAGATCCGGGAGAAAAAGAGGCGGAGAGAAGGAGAGAGAGAGGAATCCGCTCCGAGACAGAGAATCGAATTCGTTTAATTGGTTCGGACGAGCGTTGGGACGGTAGGGGGATATGGGGGGGGGGGAGGGGGGGAGGGTGGACGATCCGTTATCGGTAGCAACTTGCAAATGCTAACTGCGCAGGCATTCACGCTTAGCGAAGAATACATCGCGCGGCGAACTATCTGAAAACTTTTCCAATCATACCTTCTCTGGGTCCAGCCCCGTAATGAAAGTTCAGGGGAAGAAACTTGGAAACTTGTTCCCCTCCTCCCCCCCGCCCCTCCCGACCTTTCTCTATCTGCTGCTTTTTCGCCGTCCTTTTTGCCACTTGAGAGCGGCGGCCAGCCGTCGCACGCGACGTTCTTTGATTCGAATTAATAGCCCCCGACTGCAAGAGGAGAGAGAGAGAGAGAGAGAGAGAGAGCGGAGAGAAAGCTCGTAAAAAGCTGCGAAATGATTTTCGACGAGGCGCGAGCACGGGAACTTGGCGCTACTACGTAAGTTTTTTAATTGACAGTAATTATCTTGCTCCTTTCCCGGTCGCCTCTCTCTCTTTTTCTTCCAACCCGGCAAACGATTGCATTGAAAAATGGGCCCGATGGATTTTATAGCAATTTTTTTATCGGCCTTTTGAAGCTTTTAACCCGAACGTTCGCGAGTAACGAATAGCGTGCGTGGCTGCTTGGCAGCTCGTTTGCCGGCTTTTAACGACGGCATTATGTTCGGAATAACAAAAATAACGGCGGCCCCGCACATTTTTGCTTGTAATTGGTAAAAAAAAAAAAAAGTACGCCGCGCCCTTTTTTGAATGTTCCGCCCTTTGTGATCGTTGATTATTAGGGAGTAAAATTACCTCCTAATGATGCTTTTGACAATAATTATTGATTAATCGAAATGGATCATCATTACGATATTGCTGATACTGTATGATATTACGGGTGCAATTAGAAATTGTCTACAGAGAAAGTTATGCGCGTTATGAAATTCATAACTGCACAATCAACCGCAGACGAGGCAATTGGCCAATCAAATCCTACACCATTTCGATTCATAAGAGGTATTTTTAAGTTCGCACTGGAAAAAGTGAATAACCGTTTAGGAAACTGGAGCAACGGGTAGAATGAAAAAGACTATATGCAACTATAAGTGAATCATGCATTCAACGTATGACTCACTTTCATCAGCAGAATCATTTGATAGAAATTGACGAACGAAACTTAAGAACAATGACTGTTCATGAAAACTCGACTGTTTTCGATTAATCCCAAGGTAAAGCTTATACACAAAAGAAGCTTAAAAATTGTTCGCGTAAAATATTCACCGACTTTTACAAAAGCCTAAAAAATTTACTTTATATAATCTGCAAAAACCAGCTTGCAACCCAATTCCCTTACAAAAGCCTCCTCTGGCGGATAAAAAAAAAAGCCAATACAAATCGAGCGCAGCGCTGCACAGCTGAAAAGCTGCAGCCACGTGGGCATCGCAGCGCGAAAGAAAGATATACACCATTGCCGCTGCTATCTGTACACACCGCGGCCGTGTGTCGACTCGTCGTCGTCGCGGGTCCCCGTCACGCGGCAGCTCGCTCACCCACGTGACGCGCGCTGCTCATTGTTGCGAGTCGAGATTAGAGGCTCTCCCGCCGCCGAAGCTCGCCAACTTTCGGCCCGCTATCTCCGACCTGTCGGTCTCTCTTTCCTTTTGCGCGCGTAAGCAGACCCGTTGAAACAACGGCGATAATAGTGGGCCTCGCGCAATTTAGATAAGAGTATCAATCTGCTCTCTTTGTTTACGAGAGCACATTTTACGGGGAAGGGCGGTAAGAAGCGCCTCGGCCTTAATGACCAGAAAAACGCGTGGCCTACGAGAATGCGCAGAAGAGTGCACTTTTCAAAGCGGCTGGATCGTTAAGTCGGTAAAAATAAAAGCCCCCCTCGGCCCCTCCCCCCCTCCCGTCCGAGCACAATTTCACACTTCTTTAACCAGAAGAATTTCAAAGAGCGCTTTTGCTCCTGACGTCTATTGGAAGCGGTTAAGAGCCGCCGAGTAAACTCGCGAATTTTAGTGTACAGTTATCGATTCTCGGCCGTAATAGAAATTCTTGGATGAGCGCGGCAAAGTTTCGGCAGGGACAATGCTAAAAACAGACAATAGTTACATACGTGTAGCTCGAACGACTGGCGGGAGGATGGTGGAAATTACGTTTATCGAATTTGCTAACTGCACCGAGACATAATTGAACTTTCGCATTGCACGGGAGTTTGCAGATATCTTATCAAAGCGGAAACTCCTGTTTGGAGTTGTCGTCTCTTAGCTTGTAAGAGCTGGAGGTTAATCAAATTAGGTCAGTGTCATGTCGCCGATATAATTCTAATTGGAGACTGTCGTTCAACGTTCAATTTTAGAAAATTAAGTAAATGTATATCGAGAACAATAAGCTTCGCATTCCATCGTATTTATTGATAGATTGTTCAAGATCGAGTGAACTTCGCAGTGATGTTTGTAGTTTAATTGATTTCTGATATTTCAGCATCGAGCGAACGGAATGCATTCCATGCTGAAGTATTTGACTACAAAGGAGAAACGCACTTGTAAGCTAAACAAATCTGTACAAACCTTATTCAATTAATGAACCAATAAAACTCTATTACTTGATTTCCATTATTGAAATGCAGCATCCATTCAATTATAACTCCGAACTCTCTGAATCTACTACTTGAACGAAGGCTTATTTTCGTCAAACGTTCCCAGCTAGCAGACAGCCAAGGACCTGCATTCCTGCGTCGATTTCCAGTCCCCGCGTTATTTGTCAACGAAACAGAACGAAGAAGAAAGAGGCCCCCCCCTCCCCCCGTCGAAAAAATCCTAGAAAGCAGCAGCCGGCGATGGAAGAGAGAGGATCTCGCTCAGTCGTAAAACTTTTTTCGAATAGCCGAGAGAGAGAGCCATGCATCAGCGAGCCGAACGGCGCGACGCTCGTGCCTCATCCTCGGCTATCTCTCGTGACCCTGAATCGAAAGAGCGCAAAAAAGGCCCGAAGAAAGAAGCCGAGAGAGGATATCGAACGCGCACAATATCGCAATTCGCAAACTCTCCCTCCCTCCCTTTCTCTCTCTTCAACAATAAATTAAGTCCTCGCCTTATCCTCGCGCGTACCTCGGCGCAAGTGCGCATTTTTCTTCGCAACGGGAGTTCGCCCCGGAGGTGATACATCGCTCGGCTACATGCACGAGCTCTCTCTCTCTCTCTCTCTCTTCTCGGCGCGCTCTGCGCCGCGCGCCCCGACCTCGGGGGATATGGCTTTAGATGCTTGATTGATTATAAGCCCCTCTGCGTGTCTGCGGCCGCGCTCTGTAAATACGACGAGAGCCGAGGAATGCATTAATGTCGCCGAGGGGATCGATGGCTCCGCGACGCTTGCTTCGGCCGTCGACTCGAAATTTTCGGGGAATTATCTCTCGATTATCGATAAAGGCAGGGAGGAGGTTCATCCGGAGCGGAGGGAAAATTGAAGGATTATTACGGTTCTTGGGAAAAATCAGCCCCGCGCTTTATTCTGAAGCTTGATCGAGGGCTTTTTAATCTTCGAGTTGATTTTCAAAATTTAGTACTTGAAAGTTACGCTGCTTACAATAAAAGTCCATTAAGTATTATCTTCGAATCGATCGCTTTCACAAAATGAAAATAGCCAAGAGTTCGAAGAAAAACTACTTCAGCTTTTTCGATCTATTTTCATGCAGTCGTCGAGCACGGCGGTCAGGAAAAAAAAAGCGACTCACCGCGGCTCATTCCTCCGTTGGCAGTGATTTTTATACCGTCCTGCGCCACTGCGGCGTTAAAACAAAAAGCCAATCACTCAAAATCTAACATTATCCGACAATCGCGGCATTAAAGCCGAAAAGCATGACGGGACAGTTTTTTTTTTCCGTGTTCCCTCGCGCGCGGCGACGACGCACACGCACATCGAAAAAGGTAAAGAAAGTCATGCGACACGCCGACCGAAAACGCAAGGTGTTAATTTAGTTAATTTTACTTCTCGGGGCGGCGGTGCGAGGCGACGCAGAAAACGAGTTCGCGCTCGTTGTTTCGCAGCACAAAGGGGAAGAGCGTAACCAGATGGCCGGTATAATGCTAATGAAGAATCTGCGACTGGGAAGTACACTGTAAACAAGCTACTTGCATTTACATTTCTATATACGGCTGTAATTTTAAGTGTTGTTGAATATGCGAAAATTCAGTTTTTCCGCACATTTGATTCCGCGACTTGAATGTATATTATTTATGAAATTACGTTCAAATTAAATTTTTATAACCACCTGCAGTTATACTTTCGAAAAAGCATGTTCGGAAATTTTTTAAATTGAAGAAGAAATGCACAATAAAACTGTTTAAAAAATACATACCATAGAGTTCGAAAATATTTCTAACGATTGCCAATACAAGAACTCCCAGCAGGATAAAAATTGCCGAAGAATGCAACATCATCCGCGCAGCTAAACAAACAGCGCCGGGAAACAAATCGCCGGTCAGATATTTCCAAAGAGCTGCGATTAATCAAAAGCCGCGCGAGAGGCAGCAAGAGTCCCGGCTCGGCGCGGCAAACCGGTAGAGAGACGTCTGGGGAAGGTCGTCGTCGCCCCCGCGTACATTCACGCTTCGGCCGTCTTTGCCGTCGCCGCCGCCGCCGCTTATTATTCTCCGGGGCGTCGCGCGCGGCTCCTGCATTCTTCGGCCGCGCCGCGCGCGAATTCGCGCCTCTCCGCTCCGCGGACTAATTTCGCGGCCGCTCTTTTTTTTCGATCGCTCTCTTTTGAACGAGCTGTGCGTGGAATTTTGAATTACACCCGACGTTCGCGGTTTTTTAATAAAAAGCCTAGAAAAGGGGCTGCTTGACGTATCAATTTGTGGGCCGGGTTGAAAGAGTGTGCCGGTTTTTGCATAAAATTTCGAGCGTATCGGGAAGGTGGATATGTTAATTCATGAGTGGGGGAAGTGTTCCGTCTGACAGTTAGCTGCTGGAAAACTGTTTTAGAATATCAAGTCGGATGGAAATCCTTGAGCTTGCATGAATATGCGCATGCTTGAAAAGAATGTTTTGAAAACAAACGAGTTGTACGAGTCTTTAAACGGCTTTTAATCAATAAACGTTACATAACGCTGTAGGTTAAATTAATCCTCTTAAACGTTGATTCAAGAATTGAGATAAATTGCATTGTTATATTCGACTGCGTTTTCCTTGTGGCATTATATCACAAGTCGACTCGATTGTAGCCATAAGGAACTTTTCAAAATGAACCTTAAACAAGACTAGCATAAAAACGTGGCTACAAATTTTTCTCTCTTAAAAAAGTGATGGCCGGAAGTAGTAAAGCATTTTAAAACTCAATGTGATTGATTATCGAATTAAGGTCATAAAATTAAAAAAAAACGAATTCTTGAAAGTTTAATAATCAAAAGTAGAGAGCTTCGAGAATTAGAATAAAAAATAAAAAGATTTAAAAGCAATGACGTGCTAATATTGGCATTGATTTTTATTTTCTATTTAATACGTCATAATAAAAAATATTTGAACAAATTTCGAATTTCTAAGCTCGAAAATTAGTACGAGATGCACGTTAAGGATAATAGTTCCACATTACTGAATTTCGAAAAATTCCTGAAATTATAATAGAAAAAATATTTTGAACATACACAATGAATAAATTACTAATATATGCGTAAGAAAAACATAACATGCCTAAATTTAGCTTGCAAATAAAAATTTTCAAAGCAAAGCTTCGACTTAGCTCGAAATCCCATCTGCACCTCCTAAATTCCTCCATCCTCTCGAGGCACGTCCAAAAGCAGCCCGGAAAAACAGGAAGAAATAAAGCCTTCTAACGGAGCCTTCCGAAACGCCGGGGCAGCTTTCAGGACAGAGTGTGCGTGTCGCTGTTTGAGGTCTCGAAACTGCAGGGCGTTTACTCGCGTCAGCGACGGCGGTGGCGTTCGCACCCACTCCTCTTTCGCCTCTCTCTCTCTCTCTCTCTCTCTCTCGGGCAGTGTTGCCTCGAAAGGTGCGTACAGAGGCGCGTAATCGGGGGGAGGGCTGCTGCCTATCAACGTCATTTTAACGGCGCCCCGTCAGCCGCAACACGTGGCTATTAGAGCTTGCAGGGGGAGCTTCCACGTGGTTAGCATAAATCCGGCGCCTTACGAGCCCCGGCGAATTACCATCCAAAAAGGATTCGGCTGCGAGAGAGGATCGTCGAAACGCGCCGCGGCCTGCATGCCAAATCGAGCCCGAGATACCGAGTCTCTCATTCGGAATTGTCCCCTTCTTTCTTCAACTCGAGGAATATGCTCGACTCTCTCTCTCTCTCTTGGCGAACTCTCCTCTGGCTCTCCTGTTGAATTGATTCGCTTTCTTAGCGAGAGCAAACGCGAGGACGAGCCTCGCTCTGAATTATTCGGCTCTCTGATTTTTACATGCGCCGACAAATATGCTCGATGTTCGTTTGAAACAGAAGCTTGATAGTTGATTGGGTTCGAGATTCATTTAGTTTGAATAGAAACTATCGTTTAAAAAACGTTTGCGTTTCAATTTTCTTAATTATTATTTTACGAAATATAATTTGAAACATTTTTCTCGAATCTGCATTTCGATCACGCAAAAAGTTTGAAATTTAAATCCCGACCGTTAACGATTCATACTTACCATCCAATTAAAAGGACTTCTTTATTCGCGGCACTTTCCAATACATTTTACATCCATAATACAATCGTAGAAAATTCCAACGGAAAGTAGCTCCGTTAAATGCCTTCCTCTCTCTCTCTCCGAGGCGTAATTCAACTTCCTTATTCACAGTGGGCTCCGACTCATTGACCGCTATCCAGAAAATAAGTCCACAAAAAGAAAGAAACGCGATTACGGTCGAAGGCCGTTGCAAAGGCCGGGTCTTTATCGAACGGAGAGGAGCGGGGTAGGGGGGGATCAACGACACCGGCGGTATTCCGTCGAAGCCGGCGATTATTCCATCCGCTCCTCCTCCTCCTTCCTCCTCTCTCGCTCCGTCAGCAGCAGCAGCGGCAGCGTTCGGGTCCAGTCTTCGCCCCGCAAAAGGCTGCGCCGGTTCGCGGTCGCTAGCAATTAACTAATCGATCGCGCTCCATTATTCACGAGGGCGCCCGCTAATTCGGTCCTTGTTTTTTTTTTTTTTTTTTTTTTTTTTAAAGGTCGGTAATTGCGGCATCTCCGCGACTGTTAATTCTTCGCCGGGGAGGATCGCCGAAATATTAGTCGGCAAGTTACACTACGCGCCGGGGAGGAACGCGCGCGTATTTACGTAGGGGAAAGTTAACCGCCGGCGGAAGTTTGCCGGGCTTATATTGGATGGACCAATTAAAGTAGAATTTACTTAATACAAAGTCAATTTTACTTTGGGGGAAGTTCAAGCTCAAACGTTCGGCTCGGAAGTTTTCGTTAAAGTTCTCTCTCCCCCGGCCAGAAGTGTTCGAGTAGCGGTATTTTGACTGCGGGCGGAAAGTAATCGAATTACCTATAAGTTGATTCGACCGATGCTTGATACCCGGCTCCTATGCGCGGGATTCGTATCAGTTATACTCTCTCTCTCTTATTTAATAAGAGGCTCCTTCTACCTTATTAACAAATATCCCTGCAATCTACGCGAGCCACCGATCGTCCTCCGTTCAATAGAGTCACTTCCGGTTGAAGGCGCTAAATAAAGAAGCGGTTCATGCGCGAAATCGTCAACTTGGAGCTGATCCTCTTCGGCGGTACGTTTTAATTTCACGGGGCTCTCGGCGCGCGATAAGTGCGGCAAGTGCAGGCCGGGCGTTATCTTACATTGACATCGGCCGCTTGTATATAGGACGAGCCAATGCAGCGGGAAAACGAGTCCGTTATCGCCCGTAATTCGGCTGCATGAGCTTGCAATCTTCTCCGTGTTATTTTCCGCTGCCTCTGCTCTCCTCTCGCTCTCTTTCTCTCTCTCTCTCTCTTTCTCTGCTTTGATGGAGCTGCTGGTTTTATTGGCCGATCTCGAGCGGTCGATTTACTTTTCTTTATCTTTCGATGCCGTCCGGCGACTTTCGACTAATATTGTTTCAGCGAGGAAGGCTTGTTTCCGATAGTGGAAGCTTTTAATTTTTCAGGACGCAAATTGTAAGCGAGCGCGCTCGTAGGCCAAGTGGTTTATTGTGTTGTAGGAACAAGCTTTTTTTTATCAGGGCAGAATATTTGCAATTTTTATTTCACAGATACATAAACGATATTTTAGCGATTTTTCTCGAATACCAAAAAACCAACACTCTTAAGAAACTCTCCGATTCAACCAGTTCGACTTCACTCGACACTGCATAAAATACACTCGAGCCGGGATAAAAAAGCGAAATTAAAACGGCCAGCTTTTAAACAGCCCCCGAGCAGCGCGATCGCATCTGCATGCATCTCGGGGGCCAATCTGCCTCTTTTTCCATCTGGGCGCGTATGATTTTTCCTCGTCCCGGAATCTTATCGTCGCGTCTCTATTTTTCCGCGCGCTGCAGCAGCTTTCATCCTCCGCCGCGCCGCGCGGATTACATCGCCGTATATAGCCGGCGCACGTGCGTTCTCGCAGCGCGCCGTTGTAATAACGAGGCGAGTACCGAGAGGTTTTATACGTACACAGAGGCGCGCGCACGGGGCTTCTGTATATTGGATTTCGCGCGGAGAAAGAGGGGGAGTGATAAAATCGAATTCTCCAAAATTGCCGGTGTGCAGGCTCGATTCGGGGACGAGGCGCGGAGAGACGGGAGCGGGGAGGTGCCTGGTTATATACGTTCGTCATTTTTGCAGGAAAGCGAGGACTTTATTTTATTGGGGCTTGGAAAAAAGGGGGTTTTATTTGGAAGCGATTTCGTAATTTTTCTAAATCCTTCCCTACGGTATCCTCGACTTCCGTTCCGAGGCTCTTTCGAAAGTGAAAATTTGATAAGCAGTCTTGTAGCATTAAAACTTTTCCACTAATAAAAACTAATTCTTTACTAATGCATTTAATTAATTGAATTAGAAACTTATAGTTAACCTAATAATCCAGAGAGCCCGAAAAAAAGTATGAATTATTGAAATTAAGATACTGCAAATGATCCTCTTTTTGAGTTCACAGGACGAAGGCTCGAGAGGTAAAGTAGCAAGTAATATCATTTACTTAGAGTATAATCGAATGCGTTGGCGGTCTGAAATCAAGCCAGGGGCCCGTATAGAAACAAATTTAAATATCGCGTTTGAAGGCTCGCGTGTTCTCTTCGTCCTTTTTCGAACGCGAAAGCGAGCGCCAAAGCCGTCGCGTGGACAACGAATTTACATGTTATTAAACCCCGTACATAAACAAGATATAAGGGATGCAGCACTGTTTGCCGTAGATATAAGCATTAATCTGCAAAGTGAAAGCGCCTCTATCTTTGCCGAAGCTATATTAAGCGTCTATATCCGCGTGTGTATATGCAGCTAGCTTCTCCTCCTAAGTATATACAAATATATATATGTAAATCTTCATTATGCAAACTAGCACGCGCATAATTCTCTCTCTCTCTCCCTCTCCCCGCGGAAAAAAAAAAAATTCGCCAGCCTTTTCGTTATGTATTCAGAAAATATTTTTCTCCTTTTGCTGTCCGTCGAATGCCTTTATTATTTCAGCCCCGGTTGAATAAATACGCGCCGCGCATGCAAAGGACGCTCGGGCTGCATGCGCGCCGAATTTAGGAATCGCGGAGGAATCTTTGACGCGACGTAGAACCGGTTTTCCGCTCTTCAAAAACCCCGGGCCTTTTTCGGGCGGGGGGCCAGCTCTCATTGATACTCGCAGCTCTTTATTTCTTTCTTCCCCGTCTCTCTCTCTCTCTCTCTCGCGGCAGCCCAGGGCATTTGAATGCGCGCGCGGAGCGGACAGAAAAAGTTGAGAGCTTCGCTTTGAAATTTTACACGATTAAAGAGCTGCTTTCTCTCTCCGGGCCGAATGATAGATCGCGCTAATTCCTTGACGTATGGGACGTTTTAAAACCGCGGGGATGTGCACTTAAATTCAATCAGCTGGGGGGACGGGTTTCGCACTCCGGCCTTGGGAGATTAGTCGATTTAAACGCCATTATCGCCCGCCGGCTAGTTTTTTTTTTGTTTTTTTTTCGCGTTTGTGCAATGGAGATATTACGAGCGAAGGTTACACAAACAGTGTCGCGATAAGGGGACGCGCCGCTGTATCTTCAATAAACTTCCCGTTACATTGTAACGCTGTGTGTGTATTATCTGTACCCATATTACGTATTTTAAATGGAAATGAACCTGAAAGTAGAAGGCAACGAATGAATTAAAAATATGATTCAAAGTTGAGAGGCGTGTTTCGCATAAAAAGTTATCATTTTAAACCGCAATTCACGATAACGAAGCTTTTTTCGTAAACGATAATAAACAATTCAGTCGGTAAACAAATACCCGTTTAAACATCATCGCATTATAAAAACCTTAAAAGTCTCGGGAAATAAAAGCGAAAAAGCGTTAACTACCGCTAATAAAAGAAGCTCAAAAAGAAAGTGTACAAAAGTGCGAAGGTTAAAAGCGTCTTCCCTCTTTGTCACTGATCCGGGCTCGAGCTAATTGGTCCGATCGTCGATTCGTTAATTAAGAACCGTGTACCGTTAAGGCCGCCGATAACGGTAGTCTACCAACGTAGGAATCGCCGCTGCGAGCGAGAGAGAGAGAGAGAGAGGGAGAGAGAGACAGAGAGCAGGAAGGTTGAAGCGCCTAGCCGGAGCTCGCAGTAAATAAAAGTATAAAAAGAGAGCGAACAGTGGGAGAAGAGAGAGGGAGAGAAAAGGTGCGCACGCGCGTTCGGATTAAGTGCGCCGTAAAATACCGCAAACAAACGCCAAAGGTCCATTTAACGCGGGATGCCTCGCGTCGTAGAAAAATACGGTTTCTCACCTAAAGCCTCCTCCCTCGCCGGCGGATTCCACGCTTTTCCCTTTCCTTTGCCTCCCCTCCTTTACTTTCTTTTTTTAGACCGTTGTAAGTCTTCTCGTATTTTCTTCTGTGATTTTCGAGCGCCTTTATAAGGGGGTATAACCACCCCGGGATTTTTCATCAAGGAACGTCTTAAAGTGAATCCTGAAAAACTTTCGCGGATAATGGTACTTATTCTTCTCCGCGGGGCGAGCCCCCCCCCTCCGACGTCGGAATTAAAATTATTTTTCTCCAATTTAAAAGTTGCGCGGTGAATTCGGATGCGAATGAATAAAGAGCGGATTCGAGTTAGGCTGAAAATAACGATGCGAGGGGAAAAAGGTGCCGAACTGAATATTATGTTAATCAGTCGCGCCGATCTACGCTGCAATTCGAACGCAGCGATGCATATTTGGCTCGATTACTGACCAGATTAAAAATCACGAATTTACTGATATAGAAGCTATGTTAATTAGCAAACAAATCGCTTGAATTAATCCTTCATTACGGACGAGCACTTTGTAAGCAGTTTTACAATAAATACAGACGTCGTTTCAAAAGAAATTTATCTGTCAATCGCAGACGGAAAACGAGTAAAAAGTGTGAATAAATTACGCAAACGCCGATAAAGCCTCGATATTCTCACTTTCTCCCATCGAGCGAGTTCATAAACCAAAACTCCTCTATTAAGCCCCATAAACTCCGCCTCTCGATTCGCCCACGTCGCTCTTCATTAATAAATCACCTCGTCGAAAGCCCGAAAATCTTCGCGCTCCGTCCGACGTCCGTCCCAAAGAGAGTCTCCGCCGACCGCAACAGGAATCGCCGCGCTCCGCAAAATTCAAGCGCGCCTCCAACCCGTGACAAGTAGTCTCCTCGGCGCTTACTCTTTCCCACGAATTACACGCTCGTTCACGCGGAGAGCACGAATTCGCTCTAATATTAAGCCCCGGGTAATATCGGGGGCCGTTGGTTAGCTTAGCCACTAATCGCGCTGATACTTAAGGGAGAGCGGGCTTAGAGTCGGATCGAGTTTACGAGTGGAAGTAAGGAGCCTAGCTGCCCCCCCTGATAAAGTGATTACAATTGCGCGAGAAGGTGCGATTCTTGCGTTCGAGTGGAATAGTCGAATCATTATTCTAATGTATGTTTGTGTTATATTTAGTTGTAAGAGCTATTTTTATTTGTCCGTAATCGGCTTGGACTATTGATCACCTTTTAATTTGACAACATATCACTGATAAGAGATGAATGCAATTTAATAAAATGCTAAAGAAGCTATCTTTCAATTACGGTAATGAAGTGAAAATAATAAATAATAATAATAAACTCTTATAATATTTTTGGTATTTATTTATTTATTACTGTCGCTATAAATAAAAGTCTCCATTATCGAGGACAATATGTCTTTTGAAATCTAAATATGCCCACTAAAGCACAAGCGAAAGAAGCCAATGAAAATTCAAGCTTTAAAATTAGCAATTAATCCCCATTGCGATTATCGTCCGATAACTCGTCGTTACTTTCAGCGACAACACGTCATAATGCATCGCGTACATTTCAATGATTGATGCTCGGCATAAGAGTAATTTTCGAAAGCAGCTCCCTCTCTCTCTCTCTCTTTGCGGAGATTCTCCCTGCTCGTGAAATATTCAGCGGGACGCGATATCGCGGCGTCGGTGACGAGTGGCGGCAACGTAATTTCCGGCCCCAGGTTCTGTCGCGGCTGCTGCAGAGCAGGATCCAGCGCGAGATTCGTCACCTAGGCACATAAATAATTGATACCTTAAATCGGAGCAGTCGCGCTCCGAAAATTACAGAGCAAGTGCGGGCTTTATCAGTCGATTTATACCTCGGCTACCAAGATTACAAGGGCAACAGCTAGACGGAGCACTTTCGAATCTATTCACGGAACTCTCTCTCCAATTTTTTTTCTTTTTTTTCGGAGGAGCGGTGGAAATCAAAATCCGATACTCTCTGCTTTCGAAAGTCGCGCGGCCGTAAAATTGAGGCACGATGACACAAGGCCGGGAAAATAGGATAAAAGGAAGTCTGCTTTTTCTACAGACCCGACGGGCATGTATTTTTTTTTTTCCGCGGCGAAAGAGGATTTTTACAGGGCGCCGGATTAATTCTTTTGCTCCCGCGTCGAAAAAAAGAAAAGCTGCTTTCGTACGCGCGCCGCTCTCGACAACAGGCTGCATTTGTTCGAGTCACCGCGGGCATGCGAAGACTGTAATTGCCGCGGAATTAAAGCAACGTGCTATTTGAATGACAAGACTTAACCCGGTCCGATTGTTTCGCTAAAGAGCTTAATTTTTTGCGATAATTGTCCCCTTTATAATGCGGATTTGAGGGAATGTTGTCGGCGATTTCGTGGCTCGGCGCTCCTGGAAGTAAAGTCAGTATAAAGTCAGACTGCAGTACAATTTCCCCTGGTTCGAGTCCGGCCGAATCGATCAACATCAATATCAATTCGTCAAAATTAATAAAAGGGCTCGTACCTCGGGCGCAATAACGCGCTTTATTGTTTCAATTGGAGTGAGGTTGACGCCTAAGTAGAAAAGAGGAGCGGGGAAGCTGTGCGAGGACAAAGCCCCGGCTGGAAAAGGGAGGGATTATTTGTAAATTGTGAGATATGAAGTTCGCCGATTTATTGGGGGTATATCTTTGTGCCTCGGCGAGGAGCCCGTATCTGTGGAGAAAACTATAAATATCGCCAGAATGTTTGGCTTTATATTGGAAAATCGTCTGTGTGCCGTGCTGTCTGATTGCAATGGAGTTTTCTACCATTCGCTTTCGCTATTCTCTTTATCCTTCTCTCTCTCTCTCTCTCTCTCTAGTGATTGACAAAGGGGCTTCTTCTATGAAGGATATGTGCTCTTTCTCGCTCTCTCTCACTTTTACGCCCATTATTTACAGGTCTTTTGTTCCAATTTCGAACAAAGTATTGGAAATTTCGTTTGATCAATGCCCGTCTATTTTGCCGCCCCCTCTTTTTTCCTGCTTAGTTCGTTCGTTTTATAGTATACCAATTGCCACCATCTTCTGTTCTTTCACCGATTTACATCGGCTAAAAGTATTTATACGTTCAAAACGAAATAACTACAATTCAGGTGTATCGTGGATATATTCTTCTTTGATATGAAATTCCTCATTGTATTCATAAAATATTATTTGCATTAGAAAAGCTTTTGTACGTTGAAAATTAAAAAAAATATTATAATTCTTTCTTATTATCAAATAAAATACCTGTCAAAATAGTGCACACAAAATGTTTTTTTTTAATAATATTATGAAAGAATGCAAATGTTTTCAACTTCGCATCTTTAATGCATTTAAAGAAATCGTACTTTAAAAAAAGCCCACTTTTACCTGAAAAAGCAGGTACGAAATAAATTACCTCTTTTGAAACGGCGAAGGTATATACTCCCGACTGAAAAGGAAAAAACCCAAATCAATCCTTTAGAAATTCGAGATGAAGCCAATGCGCAAAAATCACGAACGCCTCCACCTAAATAAGTTCAATACGCGGTCTTCCCAATGGAAACGGCGAAAAAAGAACCAAGAGAGGAGAGAGAGAGAGAGGCATTCGGCCATTTTCGAGCTCGGCGGCAAATCGTCGATTTTCCGCGATATTCCTCCCATTCATCCTCCGCGCCTCTCTCGCCGCATAGAAAGAAATTCCAATTGGGGAGCCGAACGGCAGAATGGAAAAAGACAGAAACCCCTCGAGAAGAAAAGACGCCGAGTGCATTCTGCCTGGCTTGATTGGCAAGCTCGAATAAGCAAAGTTCCAGCGTTTTGCGCCGAGGCTAATCGCACCGGAAGAACAAAGCTCGACTGAAGCCATTTCGTTCTCGCGATACACTTCCGCCGGAGACAAAACGCCGAGGGAGGCCGTTTTGACGTCGGAGGCGTGGCACTCTCTCTCTCTCTCTCTGCGAGTGATTTTCGAATTTATGGCCAAGCTTTTTTGGAAGACAAGTTTCCAGCGACTAATGTAATTCAGCGAATGGGAGGCTGTGGAGGTAGCTAATTGCGCCGCGAGAAAGGCAGTAGTTTCGCTGTTTTTTGCAGATTTCGAAAAACCGATCGAAATTTCGGGTTGTCAAATAAAAAAAAGTGGTGTCTTTGCGACAACGTTGTTCCTTAAACTATTTTTCATCAATATTCCCCCGCGGAAACCCTTTGGCATTTAACGAAATATTTCGAGCGTCAGGAGCGAGGCTGGGGATATTAGTTTTTCGCGGGGATCGATAGCATCGCGACCGCCTCTTGCTTTTGCTTTTGTCGTGCAGAATGACGAGTTGACTGTGTGTTGCGGCCTGCAAAAGGTCGGTAGCTTATATGCTCGCTCCCGCGACGTCATCGCGTCTGAAATTACACCGCTGAGCGACCGCTTTCCCCCTTACCTTTGACCGACTTCGCTTTGACGATTCGTGCTGCATGTTTTGTTTGCTCGCCAAATATTAATCCCGAGTTTTAATTACTTCTTGTATTTTTCTAGATGAAATAATCTGGAGTGATATTAATCAATCAACGATTTTCGGGTGTTTTTGAAAGATTTTCTCTATATGTTTATAACCATAATAACTATTCCAACCGCGTAGATCTTGCTATTTTAATTTTATATCCGACATTCGCGGAAATGTGCATAATTAATTAACGCCTAGGTTGTCGAATAAAGTTTTATTCAAACAGGAAATCTGCAATATTAACGTCATTTAAAATACTTCTTAAATCGAAGCTGCATCGAAGGCATTTAGAGTTCGTCGACTCCGCGCATCTGAAATTTGTTTCCCATTCACCGATGCCTCATGAAATATTTCATCTCGAATAAAGGGAGCCGAGTCCACATCCGCTCTCGAACGCGATTGAAAAAAAAAAAAAATTCGCCGCGGCAAAAAACGAACCTGCGGCGAGGCGTTTCGCGATCGTTTATTAAAAATCGAGACGCCGCGCTGCTAATTATTTCGAATCGAGGAGGCAGCTTGCGGTTAATTAAAAATTAGCTCGCGGCGCGAGGAGCTCCCCTCGCGCGACGGCACGGAAATTCTGCGATAACGAGGATCAGTACCTACAGTTTCAAGTAATTAACGCGCAAAGCTCGCGCGCAATCGTAATCCTCTTAGCCAATTTCATTCGATAGTGTAAAGGACGCGAGGATTGCGACTTTTTCTTTTTTTTTTATCCCCACCGGGGAAAACTTTCCTATCTCGGGATTGTAACTTTTGCGGTTTCGAAGGAAAGGGGATGAGGAAGAAGTTGGCGATGTGCATACTGTACGCGTGTATTTACGGGGAGATATCCAGTTCAAATAAAGTTAGCGTCAAATTGGGTCGGCCTCGTATAATTTTTATTGAGTGAAGAATTTCAAATTCGCGTTAAATTATTGTATAATAATTTAAGTTAATGTTTTACGAGAGTTTGCTCGTGAGAGTACAATTTCGAATTTTATGGCATAATAAAATGTAATTTATATTATACGGTATAATAATGTGCCCTTTTTCAAAATGGTTAGAGAACGGAATGATAAACTGTCGCGATTAAACTGATGAGTGTCATTAATTTATTAAAAAACAAAAAAAAACTTTGATCGTTCGTGCCCGCGAAAAAACTGGAATTTCACGCAACGAGTCGCACTGAAAAATGTTTGCCAAGTCCACCCTTTATTCCGCATTGAAATATTGTTCGTCGTATAAGAAAAACGGAATTTATATTCCTCAATCGATAAAGCAAACAAACGAGAGCAGAAGCAGAGGTTGAAAAAAAAATGTCAAAAAAGAAAGATCGAAACGTCCATTAAACGCGAAGCGAAACATACGCGGAGGAATCGCGCGGCGCGATCGGTCGATTAATCTCCAGAAATTCAGCAGATTAAACAAAATCTCGGCAAAAGCAGGCCGCTCTCTTATAGGCGCTCATTCGCATTCAGCTATTTTCGCCAGGAAAGCCAAGTAAATGCACTAAATTCCATCGGCCCCGATAAGATCCCTCCTCCCTGAATATACGCCGCTCACCCGAGGCGGTAAAGATTTTATTCATCAGCGCGCGCAGTAATAATATAATCGACGCGCCCCGGCGAAATTCGAGAAAATTTCAGTTTCCTCTCTCTCGCTCCGATACGCATCGACCGGCGCGGATCTTTTGGCTCGGGGCGCTTTTGTTCTTAGGCCATCTCGGCCCTCGTTCGTCATTAACTCGAGGCGCGCACTTAAAGGCTCTGATATTACCGCACTTAGCTCCCGACGTTTCTCGCTCTCGCGCTGTACATCATCGCGCGCGGGGCCCCGAAAATTCTTGCGCATATAAATCAGTTCGAAGGAGCGAGGATAATGCGCGAGGAGAGCACCGACGCGCGTGAAAATTATTGCGCGCCGAGAGAGAGAGGGAACGGCCCGCGAGCCTGTTTATCGGCCACTTTTCGCCGTTCTTCTAATGGATTTCGGGTGAGATTTAGCGGTGATTTCGTGCTTTGACACTTTCTAAAGATAAAGTTTGACTTGAATATTTAGATAATTTTCATCAAAGACCTTTTTTTCGGAGGCAGTCGCGAAATCAATGCCAGTTCATCCGCGAATTCAATCGAACTCTGTAATTAAATATCCCGAGCGATAACCCAAAAAAAAACAATCATGAATAAAAAAGCTCGCTCATCCTTTAAAAACCAATACCCAAATTAATTACAGCGCAACATCGACGTTTTTCTTTCGTCTCTTCTCGCCGCTATTTATTAATAATCTCGTCATCTCGTCCCGACCGATCGGCCGAGAGCCGTCGAATGCATCACCCGGGGGATATCGGGGCGGAGAGAAAACGAAGTTGTCGCGATAAATTAGAGCTCTCTCTCTCTCTCTCTCGCCTTGGCGGGTTCTGGCCGTACTTTTGCGGGGAGCGGCAGTAGCGCGGCGGCGGATCAATCACCATAAAGTACAATCGATCATCGGCCGCGGGGGCGGGGGCAGAGGGAGAGGGAGAGAGTCGGCGGTCATCGAGATTCGGTGCATTATGACCGTCAAATTTCGATGATTGATGTAGCCGCGACCAATGGCGAGTAGTCGTCGGCCCGAGCACGCGAGCGAGATTGTAGATGACGCGCGATTAGCCCGGGGAAGTCAGGATCTGTCCTCTATTTCCTGAACCCCCACCGACGAGCGAGCCGCGGCCCTCGTTAATATTGTTATCTACATCCGATCCCCCGCCAACGACACTCCTCCCCGCTTTATGCCGCCTTTTCGGAGGTGTGAAAGCGGAATCACGTGCGGCGTGCGGCTGCTTCGCGTGCGACGTGCGAGTGTCTGGTGGGAGAGAGGTCGAGGGGTTTCGACGATTTTTCAAAGTAATTGCGAAGCGTGCGTTGATTTGACGGTGGAAAAAAGCTATATCTTTAATTTTTCAGTGATACGTTTTATTTAGTATTTTAAAAGATGCATATGTCCTGAAATTCATTTCATATTCAATATTTCGCGTTTCTTCGAATCGTGGAAAGTTGCAAAACTTTTAATTAAGTTTTCCAAACAAGGTGAATGTATATATATTTAAACGAATTTTGTTAAAACTCAAAAGTTTTTAATATTCGAAAGATTTCCCTGACATATTTCCAGTAGAAATAAATCTTTTTTATACACGTTAGATACATGCAGTAAATTTCAGAAGCTATAATCAGCGATACCACGGCTCTATTTACATACCGCAAGATAAATCCATCTGAAATCACAGCGAAGAAAATCCGAGAAAAAAATGGTCTCTCTCTCTCTCTCGCAGCGAAGCCAAGTCGTATAACTAACGCGCAGCCCCGGCTATCTTTGATAAGCCCAATTGAAACATCATTTCAAGCTCTCGCACTCCCGGCAGATAGTCTTCTTTGACCGGGGCAAATGAATAGCTCTCGATCCTTCAGCCTCGCCCCTCGCCGCGCGCAAAGCCCTCCGTGCCCACTCGGAGAGGTAGGCTTGCGTACGGTCCATCTCATTGAGGCGCGTTTCGGATAACAAAGTTAATGAAAGTGCAGCGCCCCGCGCGCGCTCTTTCTGCTCTCAAAGCCAGCGGCGGAAGGAGATCAAAACGGAGCGATCGGACGTGCTTTATCGACGGGACGAGAAGGGGGGAGGGAGGGGGGAAGATGCCGTGCTAAAAGCAAAAGGCTCGATATCGCTTATCAGCCCCGTCATCGAGCCTCTCTCTCTCTCCGACTTGTTTGCCGAGAAGCGACAACAACGCGAAATCCATTTATCTCCGGCTCCTCCCCCGCGCGAGATCGTTTCCTCTATGAAGTCGTTCGCCTATCGCGCCGACTGATCGTGTCTCGCGCCCCCCCTCGAGAGGGAGCCGCCGCCGCCGCGCGCGCGAGGACAAAGGCCCGCAAGTCCTGGCTTATTAATTGCCTTAATTAGTCGTACGAGAGCCGCAACGATGCAAGAGAGCACGATCTCTCTCCGCGCACGGCAGATGCAGAGAGACGCCCGGCGAGAGAGAGAGCGGGGATTTTTTACCCCCGCGAGTGGGCTGATTTATTCGAGGAGAGGGAATTTATTGCTTCATCTTGATAGGCTTCTTCTCTTCGCGAGAGCGCCGAGCGTGGCCTGTGTGTGAATCTATTGACGGGAAAATTATTACCGGCTACTTTGAGGAGATGTTGAATTGTAAGCGATTTTTATGCGAGCCATTAGGAATTTGTGGGATTAGCTGGTTGTTTTGCGGCGGTTCGATTGGGCAAATATTCTCTTTATTTTGAATGTAAACCGATTTTTACGGTACTCTTTGGTTTACGATCTGATAGTAAATTATTTTCTCTTTGTAAACGCAAAGTAAACTCAATCAATATCCTAATTTTAAAAGTAAACAGCTTGTTATATAATTACTCTTTTATTTACGATGTAGTAAATTAATTTCTCTTTGTTTAAGTTTGAAGAATATTGCCAAAAGAACATACTTTCTGCCTGTAAACACGAAGTAAACGCCATCCGTGTTCTTGTAAGACAATGATTTTGTACGTTCGGCTGAACACACCTTCTCCATTAACTTACTAGCTCTATTTCCCTTATTTATACCGCGACTTTTACAAAATGAAATAGTATTTTAAGCTTACTAATCGAATGTATAAGGCTTAGAATTTAAAAAATTAATTCAATACACGCTTCTTCAAAACTGTACCTGGACACAAATCCACTAAAAACTTGTCGCACAGCAACGCTATACAACCAATACATTAAAAATCTCCCACCAAAGCTTTTATTAAGACTTCGCGGCGCCGATATCCCGCGCGGCCAAGAAATCCCCGGGCGTTAATTACATTTGCAGGCTCTCCTCTCTCGGTCGCCCCACTCATCATAATGATGAATCGCAAAGCGCTCGTCTCGGGGCCGCAAAGAGAGCGAGTCCACGATTTCCGTGCTGCTCCTATCTCCCGCGCCTCTCTCTCTCTCTCTCTTCTCCCGGAGCGTCTCGACACGATCGTTTTCCCGGGCGGAAAAAAGCCCGCCGGCACGAAGCTCGGTGTCACGCGGTCGAGCACAATAACGTCCCGAAGATTTATTTCCGCGCTCTCTCTCTCTTCTCTCCCGTGAATATTCGCCCGAAGATGTCCTCCTCCGCGGGGGGGCCCCCCGCTCGAGCATTAGTAAATGAGCCGAGTAGACTCGTACTTCGCGGCCGGCTCATTATATCGATCCCGCGCGGCAGCATTGATTAATGAGGTCACTTTTCGGCGCGGCCGCCGCGACTTTCCGAAGTTTAATGGCTCGCAACGGAAAAATAACACGCGCGAGTTATGGATCCGGTTCGCCGAACAAATATTACGCGTCGTTCGCGCGACGACGGAAGGATTTTGTCGATTATTCTGTGTACGATCGAAAACGCCGCGGCTGACAAAACCTTTTGTTTTCTGCGGCTGGAAGATATACCGATAATTAATGACGTCATTAGTGTACCCCGCGCCGCTTTGTCTCTTACTTCGGCTACGTCGGTTCGATTTGAATTTCAAAAAAATCATGCTCGGAGAGGGGTATATTTTGCGAAATTATTTTTGACGCGCTCCGTGGGCGCAGCTATTCTTGCCTTTATTGCCGATGCAAATGGAGCGATGGGTATTGGAAGCTAATTGACGAGGATCGTTTTAGAACTTACGTAACAGCAGATTCTCCGGTCTATTGTTTCGCGAAAATAGCATATTATTTTTCTCTCGATCGCGGCTTACGTAACGGTTCTAACGTCACGCCATTAAAAATAGTTGACAAATTGGTTAACAGATTAACTTCTGGTTCTTGAAACCGCTCGTATATACGTAAAATCCGAAAAAAGAACTTAATTCGCGATATATCCATTTTCATTCAATATCCGCGAAACAATATTGAAAAGGCTGTTTCTTTTCACACTCGACACAGTCTCTCCCTCTCGCCCCTGCTCAGAAAAAACATCCGACTGTGTTTTTTTTCTGTCGTCCACTACTTTACGAAGCTCATCCTCCGCGGGCTTTTAGCGAAAAAAGTGGGATAGTTCGAGCCCGGATCGATTTATTCCCGCGAAACCGTACTTTCCCCCGCCGCCAGCGTACACAAACGTATACACCCTCCTCGTTCGCGAAGCCAGAGGCCACAGGCAGCCAGGCAGCGAAGAAGCAGCGCACACACCGCGCCCTTTGTGTACAAATACACGCCCGGCGAACTACTCCTCCAGTATCCGGCCTCGGCCATCCCCTGAATAATATATCGGCGCATTTCTCATCCCACGAGCACCGAGACGAGAAATACGTTTTTGAGAACTATCGGAAAAGCAGCGGTCGGGTTATGATAATGGGGGAGGCTTTCTTATCGCGACACGTGCTCGCTCTCTAATATGGCCGCCCCGATAAATCAGACTTTCAATCGCGCGGCGCGCAGCCGCAAAAACGCACGCGCGCTCTCTCTCTCTCTCTGCACTCTCCTCTCTCGCGGCTGTACACGCCGCTTCTTTTTCCCTCGCTCCCGCGAGAGCAGCTCGGTGGTTTATCGAGTGGAGTCGCTGCATCGGAATCGCGTTTCCAGGCGAGGAGGAGGATCGTCACGTGGCGGAGGAGAATTTTCCGCCGGCGGATGCCTGTGTGCGCTCGCGGGCTTTTTTTGCTCTTCCGCGCACTTGATTCGGCGCGAGCGCTGAACTTGTAGAAGTGGCGAAGTGGCGTCGGAGCCCGTTCTAATTCATCGCGGCTTCGCGACCAAGGAAATGTATTTCGATGGGATGTACGAGATTGCAGCTTTTCGTTGGGGTATTGAGAATTATGTTAATTAAAATTCATATTTCGTTTAATTTTACGTGACGTGTATGTTATAAAAATAAATTTTCTTTGATGACTAATAATTTTTGAGGAAAATTCGCATGAAACTACCTAGAAAATCGCAACGTTCCACGATTGTAGTGAATTGTACGATTTTTTTTTATCGAAAAATTCTCTCCGTGTACTAAAAATAGGAGATATCTTACTAGATTGTACAGCGAGAAATTTCGAGCAAAAAAGTAAGAGATCAGCCGAAAATCATTAATTTGCCCAAAACTGTTTACGCAAGAGAATTGTCGTATTAATCCATCGCAAAACACATGAATGGTACGAAGGCCTCAAAGAGCTTCCGAATCGATTCCGAGGGCATTGATAAAGGCATCGACTGAATGATTATCTTGCCCGCGAGCGCGACTCTGTAAGTGATTACGTATACAAGCCGGAGCTAAGTAGGCCGCTTTGTCCGTTAATTTATAATCATTCAAGTAGGCCGCGGCGCATTAATCATCGACGCTCGACTGACGATTAGCGCCGAGCTCGCGCAAGTTCAATGGCTCCGCGCAAACAATAGTTGCGCAACGCCTGACCAGTCCGGCCTGCACCGAATCCTGTAAGTCTATATGCCGCGGCCTCTGTCGATTGTTCATTAGCTTCTGTAATACCTTATCGAGCTTGTGGACAATTGTCTTTAATCGGAGCCTCGTTGTGATCGCTCGTGAGGATCTTGGCTTTTGGCGGATTATGGCTCTTACGAAATTCTGAGCTTTAATTGAGAGCGAGAGAACGTTTGTTTAGAAGCCGCTGCTTGAGAACTTGCGAGGAAAGAAGGTAATGTTGTTGAGGAACTTGCATGGAGGTCGAGTGATTAAGAATTGCTGATGTAGGTTATTGTCGAAGTTTACTAATTCCACGTAATCATATCGTAGTTTATTAATACTGAATTGTTTTTATGAATTATGGGGTGTCATTCGTAATCTTGAACATCTCTTTCTGCCTATTCGTGTAAGAGGACGTCTAGCGAGAAAGAATATAGTTAAATGACACTAATACCTTCATCGAATGAATCTTAACAAACGAGTAAATCTTATATCACCCTCTTCGACGAAATTTTATTCCCACTTCCGACTCGCGCGCCATAACAAAATCATTAGACCCGCCTTTCCGAAATTCCATAAAAAATTTACGACATCCTCCAATGAAATCGAAAAGACATTCCTCCTCCTCCCCCTGCCGACGTCGTCGTCCTCTCCTTAAGGAAGAGAAATAACGTCGGGCGAAAGGTGTGTGTGCGGAGAAAAAGAAATCAGAGGAGGCGAAATCTCTCGAGCTCTCTCGTAAAATCGTAATTTGCGTGTGCGCAGCTGCCGGGCGCAATCAAGGCCGCGACCTTCGGGCTAAGCTCCATCGCGATCGTAATTAAGCCCGTCTGCTTTTTCTGCACTGCTCGCGGAATATAAACGAAGGCGATTGCATCTCGCGGCATTAACAAGTCGAGGCGGGGATGAGCCGCGTGTGTGCACATATATGTATACGGCGCTAACTAAGACGAGTGCTCTTCCCTTATCGTTAATTGTTATCTGCGCGTAAGTTTAATCTTCGATAAAATTACAAAAGTCTGCCTGCGACTGCCGCGCGGCATGCTAATGCGGCCGCGCTTTAACGGGAATTTTTTCCGCTCGAGTATGCGTGTTTCGCGTTAAAGTGCCTTTTATTTATTTCTGTCGGGAGGAAGAGAGGATTTACATGTTACACGATCATCTCGGCCTTTTTTACTATCAGACATGCAGATTGCGCTTTAAAGTGATCGATTTTTTTGTACTTTTGCCTGTTCTTCCTTTGGTTAATCGCGTCGATTTCTTAGAAAACACCCGAGTTTTGCTTTTGTAATTCAATTTTCTCAAGTGGCACCGGAGCTCGAATGTAAAATAATAATTCCGTTGCAGGAACGAAACGGTAAATCAAAGAATGATTCAACTCGCACGAGGCTCGATGTCGATGAACCGCACTGTTTTAATGCATCTTCTTTTGCAATACGAAATGCCTTTTTGCCATAAAGTACGCCCGGAGAAGTAAAAGGCTCGACAAAACCCGTAAACTCTTAAACTGCAAGCTTTACGACGGGCATTCTTTTTTTTCTTTTTCAAATAAGCCATTAACACCGCATTACAAAACAGACTCGCGCTCTCTGTCACCGGCGATAAAACTGGCGCAAAAACAAAACCGTCCCCCGTCCGCGTCCCATTCCCTCTATCTCTCTGAAATCCTCCTCGGTAGCAGAGCTTACCCCGGCCGCCGTTGCAAAAGAAGCAGCGCGGCGGCGGCGGCGGCATCACGGCCGGTATCAGCTGTAAAAATTAAGTATTCCCCGAGGTTAAAAATGGAGAGGCATGCGCTTATAAAGCCCCGGCAAAAAGACTCCGTGAAAGGTTTCCACCGAAAAAGTGCACCAGGCTAATAAAGCGCCGAGCAAAAAGTCGAGAGTGAGAGAGAGAGAGAGAGAGAGAGGCAGCTGGATTATCCCGAGACTGAATGATACGACGAGGGAGATGGAAGGTTATATGCTCGGGGTGGCTGCCGGCGAATTCATCCAGTGCGAAGCAGAGTAATGGCCGTGTGAACACGGCTTCTTTTACGTGGACGGGGAGGGAGGAGGGAGAGGGGGAGGGGGGACTATCCCCGAGCCAGATAAATCGCGTCGATTAGCGATTACGAGCTGGGCCGGGGGATCGACACGCTCCGCTCCAAGTAGGATCCCGGGCCTCCTTCTGCCCGGAGGGCGCGCGCCTCCCCTTCGATAAATTTTTATGCTTAATTCGTTCCTTCCCCCCCCCCCTTCGCCTCTCCCTCTCCCCTCCCACCTGCGAGTGCACACGGCTCCTTTTGCTTTTTCGAGAAATTGCTCGGACCTTTCGAGAAAACGGGATTTATAGGCTCTATGGTAAAGCAATGGTAAAGAGCCCGATGCCTGGCTATTACCGAGCTTTTTTCCGCTGAATTCGGCCCTGGCTTTGCGTAATTATAGCTGGGAACGCCGGTCGAGTTAAGCAAACTGAGTAAAGAATCGTAAATATCTCGTTTCTCCTGAGGAATTTACGTCTCTTACCGGTGAATGTATCAGTTGGCATATATAATTATAGGCTAGCTATTGAATTGTTTGTTTAAGTGCTTTCAAGTCCCGGTAGAACTTGGTTTAAAAAATTATTGAAAACTGTCCGAAAGAAGATCAATTATTCGGCAAATTGTCGAATTTATTATTGTTAATTTTCACAAGTCTTGCAGCTTAGCTAATAACAACGTCGCAACTTATTACCCATAAAAGCGCGAAATCCAGCCATAAAAATCCTTACCGCCGCAGTCTGCTTAACGAAACGAAGCGCGCGGCTAAACTAATTATCAATTTACTGCCTTAATCCTCCGAAACCCCGGTGAAATAACACACCGATCGCGTTAAAGTTCACGCACCCAGCTTACTTCCGCCGATTTTCGGAAAAGCCACGCCGGTCTAAGAATGCTGGCCGCGTCGACTCTGCTTTAAAAAAAAAAAAAAGTCCAGCGCGCAATTGGAAATGTTGCTCTTTAATTAAGAGCCGTAGCAGACGGCAAGCGGGGAGAGACAAAGATATTCGATTTCCGCTGCTTGCTCGCGCGGACTCTCGATTAGATTGCAGAAGCTTCCCATCAGCGACCGTGGGCACGTCAGCCTCAGTTTGTTTTCAAGACGCTACTCCCGTTTCCTTCGTTAGTCAAGGGCGGCGAGGAGACTCGCCGCCGTTCACGTCCCGTCCGTATACAATGTCGAGCAGGAAATAGAAATCCGGAAAATTTCCTGGACAATGACCGGAGAAATTGATTTTTATACACCTACTTTACTTGAGACCCGTTAATCGCGGCGTTGAAATTGGGTTTCGGATAATCTGCTAGAGTTTTTTTTCAGACGTGTTTTTAATATAGAATTGTAATAGGACGAATTTTTTTCGTAAAGTAATTAGCAATTGTAAATTAACAAAGAAATTTAATAAAAAAACGAAAGAACGTTGAAAGATTAATAAATGTTTAAAAAAGCGTTTCGTATCTAAGCGTACTTCCAGACTCTAGAACCTAGTAATAAATCCTTCAAAATTCTTTTAAAACACGTATATTTCAGAACAGGAAGTGCATTAATATTACGCGCTCGTCTTTTTATTTTCAAAAAAGCCTTCAAAATCAGTAAACTGACGTAAATAAGAAAGGAATTATCCGCTGCTCGCAGACAATTTTCCGAGCACAAAGACCCTCCTTTTTCCCAAGTCTCGAGAAGTTGACGCCGCGCGGCTCGAAACTTCCCATATACGTCAGAGGCAACCGCGGCGTGTCTCACGCGCAAGCACGGAAAACGAAGCGCGCGGCCGCCTCCCAGTCTCTAAACGTTCCCGAGGAGAACCTAACGACCCGCTGCGCGCGGAGACTGACCCGCGCCCCGTCGAAACAAATTGCGACTCTCTGCCCTTCCCGAATTTCGGCCGGTAATTGGCCGCATAAAACGCGCAGGATATCGCGCGGATAAACCAAGTATCTTTACGCGCCGAATGCAAATCTCCCCCCCTTCATTAGTACCTTTTCGCGCGGAGCTGCGTATATGTATATGTATTTTTTTTAAAGCTACAGCTCTATTTCAGAGCGCGAAAGTTAATTCAATATCGGTCGGGGGTCGTAAAAAATTTTTTTTCTCCCCCACCTCCCCGAGACGGTGTGCCGGGTTATGCTAATGGCTCCGGGCGGGAATGGAAATCATTGAAAACCGAGAGTTTCTTTCGCTCTGAAACAGGCCAACTACAATAACAATGCCGTCCGTTCCGTTCCCCGAGAAGGATTTCTCGGGGCCCGGAGAGTGACGATAAATCTTTTACGCGATAACTTTTCCGAGGAGTACGATCGTCCCGGACATACAAATCGGAGCGCGACGCATAAAATCAGCCCGGCATTGAGACGTAAAGGAACTTTACCCACCACTTGGACGCGTTTTCCCGGCGTAGTTACGCTTACTTTTTTTTTCTCCTGGAGGATCGCAGCGAGGTAAGACTCTCTTCTTTCTTTACTCCCCGGGCCTCTGCGGTTCGCAGGCCATCGTCAAGCTAATCCGCGCTATAACTTTATTTTCTTCTTCTACTTCTACTTCTTCTTCTTCTTCTTCTTCTTTTCTGATTCAATTGAGAAAATTTTCGCGAGGACCCGGGAAAAAGTTCCCCGGCGTCGCGCAATTTATTGGTGGTTTGATTCCGCGGGAGTTTACGTGAATTTACGGCTTTGAAGGAGGAATGCGAAAATTGTGGCTGCGTGTGATTTACGCCGCCTGTTATGAGCGCTGAAAGTAAGGAAATATTAATCTTTATGTAATGAATTCGTTGCAATCCGATATGCAAACTAGGAAGCGTTTTACTTTTAGCATTCACGCGAACGACTTTCGCTTTCCAACGGTTCTTGCGCCTCGCGCCGCTTCCAGCCTTACATCTCCATTTCATTTTCACGTAACGCGAATCCGTAGCCTCTCAAAAGTTTCTTTCCCTGAAAATAAAAAGAAACTCCCATATTCCAAGAGAAATATTCCCCTCGCGCAAAAATAAATTCGTCACAATATATACGTATTCTAATTAAGAATTCCTTTTGCGTCAGAACTGGGAAAAATCACTCGAATAAAGTATACACTTTAGCCTTTACACACGAATAACAATTAATTAGCGAAATTTATCGCGCATAAAAAAAATCGTCTTAGAAATGGCAGCGAAGCTCAAAGTCCGCCATCTATATGCAGATCGTTATCAAGCCTCTCTCTCTTTCTCTCCGCGTCGCATCGATTCTCTCGCGTTCCCCTCTCTCTCTCTCTCGCCGACGTCCGTCTTAATTTTCTGTCCGCAATATCCGCTTCGGGGGGTCACGGGCTAGTCGCGCGCGCGCGGCTGGAAAAATCGCGAGAGGTTACTCTCGGGGGCCTCTCGGAATGTATGCCGAGCTGAAATTTACGACGGCGCGACGCTCGTATAACTTGCCCGCGCGCGCGGTGTGTCCGACCTCCGTCTCTGCTTTTATTCGGGGTTTCATTTTTTCGGTTCTTTCTTTTCTTTTTCGAGCGCGCGCGCGGCGACGCTTTTCTCGCGTTAATAACGACGCGCGCGGCGGGTGTCAGACCGACGGCGGACACGGAGTGTGTCTGTGTGTGTTTGCGCGCGTGTTTCTGATTTTACGGAGCTAGGATTACTGAAAGTTATGCCCTTGTAATTGAAAACTTTGATGGCCTGCTGAAGAGTATGCTAATGTCGCGCTTAACCTGTACTTCATTAATTAGCGAACTAATTACGGCGTGGGGGTATTTTATTTCGGAATAAGTTGCCGTTTGGTTAAGATACTATTGCGAATTAGTATGGATTTACGCAACTCTGGGCAGTTTTTTCTTTTAATAAAATAAGTTTAAAGTCAACTAATGACACGAATTTACATTCTACAAAATCGTATTATAAATAACGGGGAAAGAGTTTTATCCTACTTTGCATCTCGAGCTCATTTGATTCGAAGTGAATATCCTTAAATTGAAATTAACATCGTATAATTAGCGAAAGAAAGTTGTTTCTTCTTTAAAAGAGTAAAAATAAAAATTTATCTTCAATGTAAAGAATCGGAGACTCGAGACTTAATATAATTAGAATTTTAATAGGTAGGCTGCAAACTTTATCGCATCCACAAATTCATTGACTCCGCCGAAAGAATAATAAATAAAACCGTATAATTTCAACATCCCCTCGAAAGAGCTTCATTAAAATAATGGAAAACTTAAGCCCACAGCTCACAAAAGCAATAGCCCCGAGAAAGAATATTCACGCACGCTTTATTTACAAAAGGCGACTTTTGACAAAGAGCAATTATTCGCGCCCTTTGACAAAGGCCGAGTCCTCTCCCGGCGCGAAAAAAGAAGGCGGCACATCAGTCGCTTGATGTAACTCCTCGTTATTCTTCGGCTCCGAAATCATGCGTGTCGGCGGCGGCGTCTGACAAAAGTCGCCGGCGTCGCCCTTCGCGGCGCGCGCGAAAGCATCGAGACTTTTCCCTTCGCCTCGGCGGCCGTCGTCGGAAAGTGAAAGGAGCGCCAGACTGCTAGCCAAGTTCGGAATACGTGGCCGTCTGGGAAACCGGAGGGATGAAGAGAGAGTTTTAATCGAGCGTGATTTTCGCTTAAATCGCCAACGCTCAGTAAAACAATCCCCGAGCCTTTTAGAATCACTCGAATTTCGCGCCAACGAAGCTATACCCGCTCCAGTTCCGATAATTTTTCCCCCGCCGCGCCTCTCGGGGTGAGGCGCGATCCCGCTCTAATTACGTCGGTGCGCGCGCGGAAAAAAAACGGCACGAGCAGCAGTACACCAAGCTGGATGAAGGACTAGGAAAGACACGCGCGAGAATCTAATTGAAACGGGAGTAAAGCGTCAAAGACGCCGGGGCGCGCGCCGCGCTCTCAAAGAGGCGGAAGTCAAAGGACCTGTGTGTGCGATGCGTGCGCGAGCATTCCCGGGAGGGTTATGATGATTAACGCGCGCGCTCGCGTCTTCTTGGGCACCTAAGAGCTCAGGCTGAGATTAGCAAATTAATTCGAGTCCTCCATTGTTGGCTGCGAAACCCGGCCGATTTTTTTGTTTTTTCTTTTTCTTTTTCAAAAAAAATAGAAATATGGTTGGCTTTTTGAGAAGAACGAAAGTGCTTGGCGACCTTAGAAGATTTTTTAAAGCGCGGGGATTAAAATTGTAACTTTGAAACTGAATATATATTACCCTTTCGCACAAAGTCCAGCCGAATAATCGGATAATCTCTCTTTTAAGAAGACGGAATATGCTTATCCGCACGACGTGGCGCTAAATAAGCGCAATGCATTTCGCGCGCGCCCTTGACTGGAATTAATGCGGGTAAGAAGCGGTGTGTCGGCTTTATTAGCGTCGCCGTCGCGGCGCACTGTTTCCGCCGACTTGACCACACGCGTCTTCATATATAGTTTCTCATTGCTTGCTCCATTTAGCCCGCGAGTTCTTTTTTTTTTGGGCAACGTCTCGACTGAGAGGAGCATTGTTCTATCGGATGTGTTTACGTCAAACTTCGCGGCCGGCGACGTCTCTTGGAACAAAAGACCTCTGTGTTGGAAAATTGATTTTTAGCAGTTTCGTTAGAGAGCTTTTTTATCGATTACTTTTTCATCGATTACTTTTTCTTGTGGAAGGTAACGGAAAGAAGCGTGCCGGCACTTAATTGCTTATTGACGAAGAATTAACGAAGCGTCTGTCTCTTCTCCTAATAAACGGTATAAGCTCAGAGATAATTTCTGGAACCTCATTAAGTCTCCCGGGGAGCTCTCGTATTTGCCAAAATACTCTCGGAAGTTGCCTCTTACGTAAAAATCAGCGAGGAAGCAGCGACAGCGGCAACGACGACTTCGTTAACTCGCGTCAATTGCCAAAGCAGTCGGGATATATATACATCTTGTGCATGAAACTTCGGAAAGCAAGCCTCGTTAATGCCGAGAGAGAACGACGAATTGTCTCTGGAATCGTTCGACGATGACGGGCGGGGGGAGGGGTTGGGTTTGTTTCACGGAGCAACAATTTCCGGCGCTGCTCCGATTCAGCTGCCGCCCGCGTCATTATCGGGGAGAGTTTGCCGCCTGTTGATTTAATCCGGTAATTCTATCGGTTGATTTGCACCTCCGATCCTCGGCTGCCTGTTCTTGCCGGCGGTGATTAAAGGCGCTGCCGAATCAACCAATTGAATTAAGGGGATGAGCGGTGGAGGGGGTACAAGTAATTGCCTTTAACGACTGAGTTACCGACGTGATTCCGCGCTCGATTTCATAACCGCTCTATCATCTTAGCGGGCTGACGACGCTCGGGACTTTCGACGATTTGGCCGGTCTCGTTTAATGTCATTATCGTACTTTTTAGCTTTGTCACTGTAAATATTAAATGGACGGTCGACGGTTATTCGAGGGATTGTGCAGATCTGCGGTGTGATTGTAAAAATGCACTGTCTTCAAGAGCTTGATACTTTTAAACTGTAGTTTTTAAGAGAATTAAAGTTTTTTCAATGTATAAACAAAGTTAGAAAAATATTATTGGCTTAAAACTGTTTCTTGGCTATGTTATTTCTTTGTTAAGCCTTCAAATTCGTTAAGGAAAATAAAGTACCCGTGCAAAGAAAAATAGAACAAAATTGAGTTTCGTATGTTTTCACCCCTATACAATTGTGAGTCAACAGGTTGGCCTTCGCGTACAGTTCAAAGGAGGCAAACCTTTGCCAAATTTAAATTCGTCGCGTGCCTTCCTTTTCAATTGAATGGTAAGAGCTTCCGAAGATCCCGATAAACATTACCCTCGATTTCCAAAACTTCGCACGACCCGCCCGCCGAAAAATTGAAACATATAAAATTCCAATCCTACATCTCCCTGTTTACTCTCCTCCCCCGACTTGTGCTGCCTTTTTTAAATAAATCAGCATTTTTTTAAATTACAATTTCTGGCGCCTCTTTAATTAGAGCTTTAAGCAAAGTTGCGCGCTTGTAAGAGTCAATGTAATTTTGAGGTCATGATTAAAAATTGAAAATTTAATTCCGCTTCAAAAGAAAAAGTTCCGCGAGCCGGCGCCCGAATACCCAACGGAATATCGATGGTAGTGCTAATTAAACTTATTCTTATTACAAAGAGATATGAAAACATGAAAACCCGCTGGACGATTCAATTAATTTACCGCGGTAATAAAGCCCAGGGTGGAATCTTTGAGGTATTACAAGGCGAAGAACTCGAGCCTCGGTATATATAGGGGGAGCCTCCTCCGCCTAACGCAAACTAAAACTTTACGAAAATCAAAAGAAGCCAAGTGCAAATCCACCCGTGGATGAATTGACATGAGAAGACTAGCTAATGAGACGTAACAAGACCGAGGAGTAAGAGAATCTCAAGCTTTCCGACTGGCTGACTCTCTCTCCTCGCCTTTCAATTCGACTGAGCTTTGATATAATTTACCGAATCATTCGGCCTAATTAGCGCACCGAGCGAAAGAGACGAGCTCGGGCCGCGTCTTGGGAGATTGCGAGCCAGACCACTTTCTGTTTGCGCGCTCTGATACTTTTGGCTGCTTATTTTTTTTTTTTTTTTGCATGCCTTTATCTCGGGCTGCGTATGACTTGCAATTTGTACAATTAGACGGATAATTGGGCCCCCGGAAATATAAAGAAACGTAGCGAGCGAAATACTTCTTGGAGATGCTATTCGCTTTTCCGTCTTGTTCCGTTTTGAATTAATTAATTATATTTGACTGCGTTCGTTTGAATAATATTTTAAAGCGTAGATTACGGTATAATCTACGTTTTGAGAGTAATCTAATATATTTTATATTTTTGTATTTTTTGAGCTTGATGTTTGACACATCTGAAATATTCGTTTCAAACTTTCCGTGTTGAAAATATTATCTAAAAATTATATTGAATGTGGAATATTGGTTTATTAATAAAATAACATATGCAAAAAAGAGATCTCGATGATTTCTATATATATATCTAATATGTTATATCGGAACAAAATTCATTTTCAATTTAAAATTTACCGTATTATTTTCTCTCAGCAAATCAAAATAAAAAACCTTTGTATTTGAGCTGAATAAAGTTTATTCACCCAATATTTTACAAAAAAATAAACGTTCGCCCAACATTTTGCAAAAACTACAATCTCTTTTCAAAAAACGAATTTTTCTAAAAAAAATTACCAAAATTTTTCAAACTCAGCCGGACTACTTTTTTTCAAATTTAATCCCACACCACAAAAAAGAACGCGAATAAGCATACAAGGGTATTTACACTGGCCTTTTCATTAATCCGCAGGCGGGCCGAAAAATCCCCGGCGAAAGCAAACTGCACACGTCTCCAAAAATAAAAAATTGATCCTCCCGCAAAAATTGACAATCTCCGCGGATACAGATTCCGGGCGGGCTTATCCCCTGCTCGGGCGTCCCGCGCGGTATTATCCGATAAGAATGATTGATATTTTTGTAGCTCAGCCTCCTGGCACAGCCAGGTGGAAGATGCGGGCCGGCCGGGAAAAAAGAACCGAGGAGGAAGACGCGTCATCGCGCGTTTTACGAGGGCTATCGGCTTCTTTCTTTCCGCGGCCGTTAACCGGCCAGCTGGGAGAAAGCTCTGTGGGGGGATATTGTGACCGGCAGCGAGGTAACGGCGCTTCTCCTCTTAATTTCGCCGTATCGGCCGTCAGCATTGTTACCCGGGATATCGAAAACGATAAAGGCTGCCCGCCGTATCGCTGTTCTTTTAAGCTTTCCGACGTAGTGCCAACTGGCTTTGTTTGATTAAGAAGGAAATTAGATTTGAAAAAACAGAGGATCAGAGTGCTTGGTGCTTAACAGACAGATCTTTCAGTCGGTTACAAACGCGTCTTTTCATGGAAATTCTTTTCCGCGTTTTCGCGGTGATGTTATCGTAAAACGAGCTTGCGGTGCACATCTGGGATGAATGTACCCTCAGTGTTGGTATCATTGCATTAATTTTTTATGGAGAGGTAAAATGCTCCTTTTATTTGGAACCCATCTCTTAGAATTAATTCCAGCAAAGCGTTTTAAATTTGAAACCGCTTTGCTCTTGTAATCGTTTAGCGCAAAAGTGCTCGAGATTCTCCACCAAAATTTTGGAAAAGTTCTTTCAATTTGAAAAATGGCTTTTCGTACGTTGCCGCCATTGCAAAATTGTTTTGAAGATTTATACGCATCAACGTCTACTTCTGCAAAGCAGCTTTTGCAATCGCACAAAGTTCCCAAAAGAAAATTCAAAAGCAAAATTTTCAGCCTTCTTGATGCTTATTACCAGCCGCAAAGCTAAAAACTTCAACAGCTCAAAAGCAAACCGTTTTCGAGAAAGGCGCTTTAAAGTATGAAGAAAAAATAGACTTAAAACTAAAGTACCAGCCTTATAAAGTCCCTAAACTATTTATTAACTCAAAAAGAACGTTCGCATGTGCCGCGCACTTCGGGGCAGCTCGCACAAAGGGGGCGCCGAAAAATTGAAGAAAACGAGCACTCGGACTCGGCGCTCAATCGATCACAGCCCCGCTTTCCAATCGCAAACTCGCGAGCGCGCGCACAAAGGCGAGCTTTCGCAGAGAGCTTTATTAATTCGAGCGGCGGCGGCGGCGGCGGCGCAGACTCCGGTTTAATTCGAGAAAAACTCCGGGGAAAAAGCGCCGCGCCGCGGCTCCAAAGAAACTGCTCGAGTGTCCATACGTCATTACTAGTCGAAATTGCAGCCAGGTAGGAGAGATTCTCGAGACGCTCATTTAGCAGGAGTAGAGCACCGGAAAGCCTCGGGGCTGCCGCTGCCGCTGCTGCCGCTGCTGCTGCTGCTTTGACGGGGGCGCGGCAATCATCATCTCGAGTCAGCGACTCGAGGCACTTTGCTTTGACTCCGGTAAACATGCGAGGACCCGGCAAACGTTCCCGCGAGTTCAAAATTACCCAGTTTCTCCCTCTCTCTCTCTCGCAGTCCCTCCTTCCGGCTCCCTTTTTTCGCCTTTTCTTAAGTTCGCGTGCGTGGTATTGAAAGCTCTTGCGAGCTTCCCCTTTATGTATTTATTTTCACGGGGGGGATTTAATGACATTTGCGCGCGAACTTCTTTCGCCTGACCCAGATTGGTAGAGGGCAAAGCTGCAAGCGCCTTAGAGCTTACACGCGCCGGCGTTGATAAGCAGGTGTATCGCGCTGAATAATTCGGAGCGACGCCTTGGCTGTATGTAATCTTTGGAATTTAATATTTCTGCGCGGAATTTTAATTAGAGGGTCGTGGCTTTAGTTTTTAGTTTAATATTCTCGTGTAGAAAGGTTAGACTGTAGTTTTGTTTTTTATTTGCTTTTTTAAATAATTCAACTCGAAGTGTTACTTTTAAAGGGTTTTCTGTCAAAGGAACTGAAAATGTTACATGTCTAATAAAACTTTAGGGAGGTTAAAAAACATTAAAGATAATTACTTATTTCTCTTGACACTGTGAACCTCAAATGCAACGTTGCCCTAATTTTTCCTTTACTTCATTTATATTCCCTTCACTTTTATGAAAAGTCAGCACTTTTTTTTGTGCTTCCCCGCCTCTTTCCCTATTTAAAAAGAAAGACGACAGAGAAAATTATTTTTAGCTACTTTCCTTCTGTTTCAGCTCATTCCTCGAATATTTAAATCCGACGTTTATTAGAATCCCCGGCAGGATTGACGTGCGCCGAGGTATTTACTTAGTACTTTTGTTTACGTATGTATAAATAATACACGCGCGCGGCGCTCGCACGTGGCTCGCATATGAAGTTTGAAGCCCGACATATGAAAGACGTGAACCAGACTTGACCTACACTTGGTTCGCTCATAAAACTCTTTGGCTGCATATGGTAGTAATATGAGAGTTTCATTTGCCATAACTTAAGAGAGCCGCGCGCGGAGTTAGAATTATACTTTTTACAGCGGCCATTCCGAGTGACAAAAACAATCTTATAATATAGCTTACGTCTCGGAATTTAACGGCCCCCCTTCCTTCTCCTTTTGTGTATTCTATACTTTTGAATTTAACGCCTCTTGCTTATGAAATAATTTGACGGTTAACCTACTTTCGGTTATAATAGATCGCGCTTTATAATTCATGCTTCTGCTGTAAAAAGTCGATTTATAGCGTTTTAAACTTTTTAATGAAATAGAGCTGGGTAAAATCTAAATTGCGTTCTGTAAAATCTGCAACCGGCGAAACAAGCTGGCAAGCTGTGCAGCATTTTACTCGCTATAATCTGGATAATAGTCTGCGCTGCTAAAACACACTTGCAGGAGGAAGCATCCATGTGAAAATAGCGAATCTTTCTGGAAAAGTGATCATTCCGATAGACCACACCGCGAATAATTTACAGACTAATTGTTTTGCCCTTCGAAAAAGTCTATAAATTTTCGTTTAACCGCGCGCGCCTCTTAACTCGCGAACTCCCGATCATTATTTTTCCCACGACATTCTCTCCCCTCCCCCCGACCGCGAACCGAGTCGAAAGATTAATAATCCCCGAATCCGGAGAAAAAAAAAAAGAAATAAGCGATCCCGCGTCTCCCGGCGTATAATTCGTGCTCGCGACGGGAGCGCGGCTAAAGTTGGCGTGTGTTTCTGAAATTCCGGCGCGGCGCATCTTCGCCCGTAGAACTCGGCGGAAACTTGGCCTCTGCGCGCGCGTCCCTCTTTCTTTCTCGGTTGTCGCTCGGTGCCGCGCCGGGTTATCGAGTCCAAGTGTGTGCGGAAGCGAAGTTCTCGCTCGCGAGCGCCGGAGAAAATTACGCGCTCTCGGCGCGCCTATAAGTTTCGCGCTCTCTCGCAACACGGATTTACGGAAAACGAGGCGGCGCGACTAATTTGCCGAGTTATTACCTCCCTCTCCCGCTATGGGCTGTTATACTTTCGCTGGCTGGAAGTTGCCTCGTAAAGAAGGCGCAGCGCTCGCGTCCTTTACTTAGCTCGCTCTTATTGCCGAGCTCCGAGCTCCGTGTCGTTTGATTATTTCAGCTTCAATGCCCTATACTGCGAGCATTATTCGAGCGAGTAATTGCCCTGCCTTTCTGAAATTTCGAGCGTTCGGCCGTCGCAGCCCGAGCTAATTGGAAAAGCTGCATTATCGCGGCCCGAATGATCACTGTTGCCTGCAGTTTGTGGAGCCTTACGCTTCGGCATTTTCTTAAGTCATTACCGAGCTTGCTTAGCTTATTGCTTTGAATATTCCGAGTTTTATGCGAGAAGGAGCTGTAACTTCTCATCTGGAAGTTATTTTATATCTTTTTAAAGTTTTTTCCTTGTTAATTATCGCCGGCAGTTGAATAAAGTTTTAATCATTTTTGTTTCGAGATATATTTTTTCAATGAATTGATTAAATTTTTAAAATTAATATTTTTTACACCAGTATTAAAATAAAGTTAAGTAATGCCAAAGATATATCTGAAATTTCGAAAATATGTAGAAATTTATCGATTAAATTTCATGACTACCCAACTTGATCTTATCATTATTACATATTTTACTGCACAAAAAGTGTTTAATTCTGTTCCCTTATTCAATTACGTGTTGATATAAAAAAATTTATAACTCAATTTTAAAATAAACGAACGCGAAACACTGAATTTCCATTTCTAAAGTAAAGTACGTTCGCGTAATGAGCAAAACGAAAGCTTTAATGCACACTCAAAGCTTCTTATTTAGGTTACTAAAAACCGGTTACCGCTAAAGCTCCTTAATGTAAATTAGGCTCCATTTCAAATAATTTTCTTGACTTATCTCGTTCGCAACTTAATGCATTTCCATAACGAAATTACGCAGCGGCAGTCTTATTCCTTTCCCGGCACTTGGATTTTTTACGAGGCCAAAATTAAAAAGTATCGGCAGGTGCGTGAACGTCGAGAGCCGCCGCCGCTCGATAAGAGTTTTGTCGGAAGTAATCAGGAGAAAAAAAGGAAGCAGAGCCGCCCGAGAGCGGAGACAGGAACGTACGCGGAGTCCATCTCCATCGGGATGCTCAAGGCGTACTTGTTGTGTACGTATACCTCTCGGAGTTGCGCGCAACTTTTCTTTCTAACTCTTGAATTTTCGCCCCCGAGACCGACTCGAAAAACTACATCCGTAGCGAACTGCCGCGGAAATCCCCGCTGCTCGAGGATTCTCTCACAATAAAATAAGCCACTTTACTGGCATCTCCCGTGAAAATGCACTCTAACATAAATATTTCGTATATCTAAGATATTTCTCAACGACTTTATATACGCGATTCTCCGGAGGGGCAAAACTTATTTCTCTTCCTCTTTTTAACGTCTCTCTAACCGAATATCTCCCCTGCAATTTTCATAATTGAATTGCTCCGCGTCAACTGCGCCCCTAAAAACTTTAGATTTGATTTAAACTTGAGAAAGATAGAATTCAATTTCGATGTCTTCCGCCTGCTATGCTCAAACATGTCAATAAATATTGAAAGCATATTCTCGGAATGCCGAACTTAAAAATAGAACTGCATTATAAGTAAGCCGAAATAGCATTTTTGCAGTACACACTTTGGCACTTTTCAGACTTACGCTACATTTCAAAGTACATTTTCTCCTAACCGTTAAAATGTTTATATGTTAATTAGATTTAATTTAGATTCAATAACGTAGATCGAACATTCTCATAACAAATAATATTCATATGCAAAACCATTCTCCAAATACCATAATTGACCAAGCACTGCGTTTAATTATGTATTCAGTCTATTTCCCATACAACCCAATAGCATATATTACCGAATTACACAACCCAAAGCATACATTATCTCCCAAATAGTCCTAAACACAAAACTCTCCCGATTCGAAACCGTAACTTTTCCTCGGCCTTGAAAGGTCATCCTCTCGCCTCCTCCAATTAATCAGTCGAACGGCGGCGTACAAAAGTGCGCTTCCCCTTTCCGGGTCCGTTTTTACAGGTCACTCGACGCCGCGAATGATTAAGCGCCGAGAGGCACTCGAGCCGATAATTAACGATCTCCCCCCCGAGGGGGCCGGGCGTTATAACGGGGCTCCTCCCGGCCCCGCGAAACGGTATATATTCCTGGCAGGGAAAAGACAATGCGGCGGCGGCTCGACGCGCGCGTTAACCCCGCAGGCGCGCGATAGCTGCGAAGACTACGGAAGCTTGTAGTGGCCACCGTTGTAGCGCAGCGCATGCGCTGCGCTTTAGGTTAACAAAAACACGGCGCGC
>JAWWEO010000023.1:423772-473360 GCA_035582975.1 Ormyrus labotus
GGCGCGCCGTGTTTTTGTTAACCTAAAGCGCAGCGCATGCGCTGCGCTACAACGGTGGCCACTACAAGCTTCCGTAGAAGACAGGCCGGCCTGCACGCGAGCCGCGCCGCGGGATTGAAAATTGCCGGACGGATCATCGGGTTTGGAGCGATGCGCGGCGCGCAACGGCCGGCGGCTGTTTTGTTTTGACTGGAAAGCTGAGCGCGCTCGCGGTCGGGGAATTTCTGGGTTGGAAATTTTGGATGGAACACGGCGGTCGGAGTTGGGACGGGATGACTTGTTCGGTATACGTTCTAAATAATGACTTGCGCTGCAGTTGTTTATCAACGTTTCCGCGTTGTTAATGAGTTAATGATGAAGCTTAAATATATTATATTACAAAGATTGGTTCTTTATCCTGAATTTAATTTGACTGATAAAGAAAAAACATTGTTTTCATTATTTTTAATTATCAACTTTTCGCGAAATACGCAGAAACAAGTGGAGTATTTATTTCTTAACTGATCAGGAAACACTGCGCTCAGACTAATTCCAGTGCATGGTAATTAGGCACGTGCAAAGGAATAACTGTACCTTTTCCCCTCGTAAGACTCCGAGCTATTTATAAGAAACAAATTATCGCGCACCAAATTCTAAGAAGCCGTACCCACCGCGGGCCAGAAATTTTCGTCGGAACGGCGCGCGTTAGGAATGCCTTTGAGGGCAGGAGCGATGCACCGCAGTCCATATCGTCGGGGGAGAGCCGCTCGGGCAGCCGTTTTGCGAGGGAAAGCCGTCCGTTTAACCGGCGCCGGGCGCCAAATTGATATTAATCTCGGGGGCTGATGAATTTGGATAAGCAGGAGGCATCGCCGGTAATCCGACATTGCAGATGGCACCCGCGAGAATAGGCGGCTCGAGAGATATAAGTGACAGAGAAATGAGAAGGCTGCGGAGACGGATGAGGGAGGAGCGAAAATACCCGCGCAGTACACACACACACACACACACGCGAGAGTAGTCACTTCCAGCACCGGGGACTCGTAACTTACCGCCGCCGTTCGAGCTTTAGCCCCGAGCTCCCGCGGATTTCTCCGGCTAGCACTACATAACTCCTCCTTTCTGGCCGGTCCGTCGCCGAGGCTTTTGTCGAGGGGGGGAGAGGGAAGGGTGCCTGCCTTTCTTTACACCTTGAGGATGTAATTTTGGCTTATTAAGCCGGAGTTTGTTAAGCGCTGCTTGAGCTGCTCTTTCGTCGAGGGAAAAACAAGGAAGTTAGTTGAAATGAGAACGTGTGTTGTTGGTGAATTCTTTCATTATGTTTCTTTGATACTTGACAGCTTTTTAAAAATTATGCTAAAAAGATTTAAATATTTTAAATTCGTTAGCTTTTATCAGTAAATTTTAATTATGTACTTTGCGTAAATAAAATATTAAAACTCGATATAAATATAGCTATAGAGCCTTTTAAATACAGAAATTGTTAACCGATCATCATAATAATAATACCACAGAATTCAAGTGTAGATTAAAAAAGGGGAATATATGTAGGAATGCTTTGAAATTAAAATTATCATATAGATTCGTTTTTGTATAAAATATACTACATCCACCAAAGTCGTGCAGAGGCAAAAGTTTTATTACACTTTTGTACAATTGTTTATCTTTTAGTCGAGCTTTTAGCTTTTATTTATACGTAATACCTTTCATAAGAACACAACATTTAAATATATTCAACGTTCAATCGAAATATCGCTGCTGACTTGTTTCAGCGCGCTGCGAGCAACAAAATGAAGATTAACGTGCGGCTAAATAGGTTTCATTGAAAGCTTCGATAATACATTAAAAAAATGATTACGTTTATGAGTCGCATTGAATGCAATAAGCAGCACGAAGGATTAATTCGAAAATGCAAAGACGTAATTCCAATGTAATCGTAAAAAGATTTAAGTTGAATTACGCGAATGTAATTGATTCGAAAGCCTCCCCCCGCGCCATGAATTATCATCAAAAGCATTAAGTATCTGAAATTATGCATTTACCCGTTGCTTTAATTTCAATCCGCGTAAAGAGAAATTTTAATACAGCTCTACAAATCTCGCGCATTAATCATACGCTTGAGTGCTTCTCCATATGTTACTGTCTTTATATAATTTGAGTCCTTTTTTCCCCCCCATTCACTGAAGCCTTTCTGAATGCGCACTTCGTATATTTACGATTCGATTGCGTTCTAATACACGTCGTTATCAAAAGGATCTTTGCCTCGAAAAGCAATTTAAAGATAAATAAGTCTTTAACTGCTTGAGTTACTGCACTTCGTGAAAATTCATGCCAAACATGACACGAACACCTTTAAATTACTTGCAGATTTAACTGAATCCGCATCTCAAGTTTATAAGCGGTTACCAACTCTGCCGGAATTTACATAGAAATGGCAAGTTTGTGAAATTAATGCAATCAAGCCGAATGTTAATGCAAATACGCCTAGATATCCGCGCTTAAAAACGCTAGCGTTTTGATTATTTTGAAAATCGTCGTTACTTCCCGTCGGATTTGCATGATTGATATCTCAATTTCGTAAATTAAAATCCCTGGAAATAATGCAACGTACATTGACATTGTATTAAAAATAATATAAAACAAATGTACAAATACATATTTATTCTTGAATTTACATTTACGCGCATAATATTAATGCGGCATCGGCAATATGACGTACTCTCATTTGGACGTAAATGCAGCCCGTATAAAATTTATGACTCTGTGACTTATGCAAAGATCGTGCCGTCGCGCAGTCACTGCTGTTATTACAAATTCCAAACTTAAAATTCCAGCTTCCAATAAATGTGAAAAAGCTCGATCGGAAAAACTCGCGAAATAATTCAAAACCTTATCTTGGGCTTTCAGACGTTGGCGTAAATTAAAGCCCGCAAAATATATTAGCCCGCTCGGGGCTCGACAAATTACCGGCCGAGCGATACGTTTTACCGTCGCAACGAGCGCGTAATAAATTAATACACCGTAAAATTCGCAGCAGTACAGCCCCGTCGAAACGACGGTCCATCAAAAAAGGCAAAGTCATGCGGTCGAGGTTGCAATTCGAGAGGTAGCAGAACTCGAAATCGCTGTACAGCCCGGAGAGTCCTGCATAATAGGATTGCTCCCCGCAGAACTCGGAGCTCGAACCCTTGCCAGTCCCCTTTGTCACAAGGGGCTAGATTCGATTTCCGCGCTCCGTGCTGTGTGCGACGCCGCGCAATCGTGCCCCCCGTCCTCCTGCCTCCCCTCCTCTGACGCTCGAAACTGACCGTGAATCAAATCTCGCTTCCGACGCCGAATCGTTCTTGCATTTACATCTTGTTCAAGCTTGAACGGGAATCGTTCGAATTGCGTCGTTGTAGCCAGAGCTCCTGCTCGCTGTTCGGTTCTGCAATCTTTACTGTTTATGATCGAGTTGTTGGAGGAACTTTCGATTGTATAATAAATAGGATTAGACTTAGTCCATTTGACTTTGACAAAGGGGGGAAACGATGAAATGTGAATTGGTTCGAGCTTTGTCGGCTGAAAATTGAAATTTTTTTCAATAATCATTTTTGTTTATCGCTGTGCACAGTGGAAAAAGTAAATACTGAAATTTAGTAAAGCATTTTATTCATTTTACAGTATGAAAAAATTTCGATCAAAGTTATTTTGTTTTATAAATGATATTGTGACGTGGCGTTTTGTCGCAATATAACCATCCATGTGAGTAAATCCATTTAAACGAATTCGCTAAATTTTGGTTCTTTTGAAAGTGGATTATACGTTTTATCAAAGGTAAATTCTGCTTTAGTTGTAGCGAAATTCTATTGAGTTATAAAACAATCTTTTTTAACTATAAATTGAAGATGCTAAATGTGCTGGTACGTTAATCCTTGATTTTTTTTTCTTTTTTTTTTTAAATGAAATTCGTTAACATTATTATTCATCATTTACGAAAACATTCTGCTAAATCAAATGTTTAATTAAGTCAAAGCTGTACGCATTTGAACCGTATCCGGTTTATTACCAGAATCCAGGTCACAGCATAAAATCAAAATATTATATTGTAGCCCTTAAATTCGGCATTAAAACGAAAATTAGCTTCCCTCCCCCTCCCCCCGCGCATTAAATTATTATTACACCAACGATATAAGCAACCCCGGCTTAATGCACTCCAACAACAATCCTAAGCAAACTAAATCCCACCCTCGCACGCAGGCCTTAAACCTCTTCCAGAGCGAGATAGCAGGCTATCGAGCAGCACACCGCGAGAGCGGCGGAGAGTCACGAAAGTATACTGAATAATATATTCGCGGACGTGCTGCTTTTTCCCCGCTTATTCCGGGCCCCCCCGACGTGTTTACGCGGCGCGGTCCACTCGTAAAGTCTCTCGAGCCGATCCACCTAACCGTGGCGGGGGCCGCGCGCGAACTTTGCGTTAGCGCGGGCGAAAATTCGCGGCGCGCTTTGTGCGCGCGCTTGTTTACGAACGCGGTTTCGCGTATTTAAGAGGCTGCGTATGGTAATTCTGGAGCGGCGAGGTTTGTTTTTTTTTTCTTCTCTTTTTTTGTTTTTGCTGTAATTAGAAGTGCCTTTAAGAATTTTTAATTTATCGAGCCGTTTTAAAAATTTTCCGCGTAGCCCTTTTTGGGAGGTTTACCGCTTTGATCGAGGTCTGGTTTTATTATGATGGGTAGAGTAACGCCTGAATAAAGTTCCCGGAAACGGGGAATAAGCGAAAGAGCTGCGAATCCAGCTGCGTTTGACCTTTTATATAGAGTATTTTTTCTTTTTTGTACATGCATTGCTTTACGACGAGACTATTCAGTGAAGTATTCGAGTCGTAGATTTTTAAAGCAGTAGGTCAAGTCCGTTCAAAAATATTTCGACAAATTAAATTTGCCTTTTTCAAAATTGGTCTACCTTTCATCATTACGCTGAAAAAAAATTGCTGTACTTTAATCGTAATTTCAACGTTATTTCTAAACGAAAAGGGAAATAAATGTCCTTACTCACAATTACAAAGGTACCTGGCAAAAATTCCCCATTCATCTTACGCAAATTCCTGTAATTTTTGAAAATTCGTAGTCAAATTTTCGCTCGGCTTGAAATTGCTTTAACGGCGGTGAATGCAAATTTTTACAGAGTCATTTGCAATTTCGGCTACAACATACAACCCCGCAGCAATTTCAGCCATTTACAGCACTTTAATTGCCAAAAAGCTATCCTTAAAAAACTCACCTGCAATCAGATCGCAAAGTACAGTCTTTTGTAGCGGCCGATAAAAATTGCGAAAAGACAGAGAAAAAAAACAGAGAGAGAGAGAGAGAGAGAACGCTGGAAAGTTTAGCTCCCTCGCTGTTTAAACGAAACAGACGCGCGGAGCTGCAGGGAGAGCGCGAAAAAAAGGAAGCCACGGCGGCGGCCGAAGAATAGTTTTTAAAGCCCGAAATCACTACTTTAAAGTCCAGTCTTTTAATTGCCCTTTGTTCGAAAGCACAAAACGGCTCCTCTCTCTCTCTCTCTCTGTCTCTCGCGAGCTAAAAACTTTTGTCCGACGCTAGCCTGCATTATATACACCTCACTCCCACTCTCCCTTGCCTTTATTTCTCCGTCCGCGAGGAGAGAGTGCCCCCAGATACGATTTTACGATCGCGCACACCTGCATAATACACCGGCGCGACAAATTCACGCACACACCGAGCCGCCGGAGAGAGTAATGAGAGGAGATAAAGCGTCGAGTGCGTGCGCTTATCTTTCTCTCTCTTTCTCTCTCTCTCTCCTTTTTTCCCTCCGCGCGCTTTGCTCTTTCACGCCCTTCGCCGTGCTCCTTCTGCTTTATATATGCAGCGCCCGCCCACGTAAGCTTTCGGCTTCGTTTTTTGCGCGATTTCGTGCGTGCCTGGGCCCCGGCCTGGTGCCTGGGCTGCGTGCGAGTCGAATGATCGACGAGGCGAGCGCCGAGCGATTTATTCGACTCCGACTCGCTCGATTACTCGCTCTTTAGGGATTATTTTCTTTTATTCGCGAGAGCCTCCGAGCCTTTATCTGCCTCTTTTATCGGCATTATTTGATAGAGCTCACCGCGTATTAGTTTGCTCTTGTTCGTAGCCGCTGCTCCGAACCGGGCTGTCGAATATTCCCGGATTGAATTTCGAATTCAATCGGATTTTAATTGATTTCAAGGACGTGAAAGGGAATTATAATTGGCAGAAAAGAAGCGGGATTCGTGGCTCGTTTCTGGCCGCCGTATATAATTTATATAATTAACTTTGTGCTCTAAAAATTTATCAGCAAAATGTCGAAAAATTTATCGACAGTATACAATTGAAATGTTATTTTATTATTCGAGAACTCGATAAATTGTCAATGTCACAGTTTTATGATGATTGATTGCAATGAAAAAAAAATGATTATAATTCATGATTATAATTAATTTTTGTTTTAATCGACGTTTTGGAAACGGCGCCGTTTCAAAATGTCGATTAAATCAATCAGTGTCATTGTTCCGCAAAAGCAGCTAATTAACGATTTAACCGAAATCGCGATACCCGAATAATTTCCACGCGCGCAGTGTACTCCGCGGCATTGTTTCGAGGGATGCAGCGGCTCCGTTACATCGGGAGAGGAAGGTTAATATTTATATTTACCGGATTAAATTCGAGAATCGTAATTTACAATAGCGCAAAAGTCAATAGAGAAATTATTCAAGCAAAGCGGGGCGTTTATTAGCCTTTAGCAGGGCGGCGGCGTTCGCCGGAACAATTTGTCCCTCCAAGTCTGCTCCGGTGATCGATGGAAATGTCGGTGAAGCAGCTCCGCCAGTCTCGTTTAACGAGCATTCCACGAGCGACCGATCAAACGAATCCGTCCGTGTCGGGGACCTAGACTCTCAGGAATTTCATTGCGTCTTCCGATGCTCTCTTCTGTCTCTCTCTCTCCCCCTCTTTCTCTCTCTCTCTCCTCGGCCGAATCTTCGATCCTCCTTTTATCGCTCTCGGACTCTCTGCAATTGAAACTTTTTCTCCTTAATTATAACCATTCGCGCTCTCGGCGTGCGTTTTACGCTTTCCTGGATCTCTTACGCCGCGACTCGTTTTCTCTTTCTTTTTCCTCTCTTCACTTAGAGCCACTGAAATTCTCGCTCGCTCGCTCTTTTTCGCCTCGGTCGCGGAGAGTCTTGTCGACATTCCGGGACCCGATATCGGTTTCTATATAAAGATAATCACTGCGGGATCCTGGAATCCGGCGATTTGTCCCTGAGTACAAACGCCGAGGTGTCGAATGCGATGCTGCGGAGGAAGAGAGCGCTCCTGCGGTCGAGTGGTCGGGACCAGCGGCGGTTGCTGGGTTTAATTGATTTTTGGAAGGAGCGCAGGAATTTTTGTAGTTTTCGGAACCTCGCAATTTTTGTCCTTGCTCCTGGTGGTCTTATTTTTGATGGAATTTTATTTCAGGGCAGATCTCGAGCCGCTCGTGTCGGTTATACTGGTTAGAGAATCTTTAAATAAATTCTTTTTTAAGAAGAATTATTTTTAAACCGACTTTATTCCTGGGTTAAAAGTGCCTTTTGTTAAACAGAAACATTTATTTAAAGAAAAAATAACAACGAACCTTTATCGCGGCAAATATTATTTTTACAAATCCAAACAATTTCGCACTTCCCATCAGGCGGTTAAACAGTACCGAGGTAAAAAGAATAACGCACTCCAATTTGCGGATAAAGTACGGGTGCCCTAAACGTCGAGCAGCGCTCGCCCAATGCTAAGACTCGTCGGTGGCAAAGTACCAAAAGCTCGGCGTGCAATTTGCATTTAATTAGAACGATTTCCCGGGGAAGGTTTCCACAAACTAAATTAGTACAGCAGTCCGTAGCCGGTCTCTCTCTCTCTCCCTCCAGCCCTCCGAAGTTACCTCGTAAACGCCTCGGTGCGCGAATCGAATTGTTCGATCTTCATCGAGATTGTTTTAACGGCTACTCTCCGCCTAGTCTCTCTCTCTCTCTCTCTCTCTCTCCTCCGGTGTTTTCTCCGGCGTGTGTGTCCGCCTCCAACGGGGAGGAACGTACACACGAGATTTAACGAGCGTGTCCTCGCGATTTACAGTTGGCGTGGCTTTCGAGTCATTGGCTGTGCGGTCGCGCGCCGAACCGGAAGTCGTTGGATATGCCGAACGAATCGGCCGAACTGCCGCGAGCTTCGCTCTCCGCTCAGAAGTTTCGCGCAGGTGAAAACTATTATTTCTCTCCGCCCTGTCGATTGAAATTACGAAATTGCTGTCGGAGGGGGAATCGCTGCGTCTTCGGGCGTTGCTTTTGTAAAGGCACGTTTTGTTACTTGATGTGGAGAACCCCAGAATATATTTGTATAATTTTACGTTTAATTGAAATAACAAGCTTTTTGTAATACCGAAAGTAAAAGACGGATTCGTAACAAAACACATTTTTAAACGAATTTAAATTATGAAAAAAAGTTTACATTAAACAAACTTGTTGAAAGCATCCAAATACGGATAGAATATTTTCAATAACAGATAGATGAGGCATAAAACTTGTAATATTAAACAATAAAACTAGGATGCCCTCGCAAACCCAGCGGCACTACGCTTCTTTCACCCTGAAACTCAACGGCGGAGCATATCGATCGTCCCCCATCCGAGCGTGTAAAAATTACGAGCGGAAATTACGACTGTGTATCTGTGTCTACAGCTTAGCGGAAGTAGCAGCAACGGCAGCAGCAGCAGCCGCGAGACAGACGTCGGGGCACGTTTCGCGAGGCGAAAGTGGCCGCGGTAGGAGGCAGCAGCCGATTCTCCATGCTCGGAAGGTGAAAAGAGGAGAGAGCCGGGAAGACGCTTCCTGAGGGCGCAGCAGTAGCAGCGGCGGCGGCGGCAGCAGCATTGCTTAAACAATTCCGACGACTCATAATCGAGCACTCGACGCAGTGCTTGAGCGACAGCGGCGACAACAGGTGGTCGACAAGTAAGTCCTGCACTTTGCTTCTTCTCTATCACTCTCTCTCTCCCGCTCTCTCTCTCTCTCTCTCTCTGCTTCTGTCGCGAATTCGCCTCACCCGGGGAGCTTTGACTTTCTAGTGCATTTCTTGCAACTTTCCTGAGACTAGAGGGACCTAACAATTGCTTTGTTTCTGAGAAGAATTTCGAGATTGAAATCCAGCCTTTTCCGCGATTTCTTTCTCGAGAGGACTGTTGAGGTTGAAAGGAAAGACTTTTTTTTTCGCGAGAGAGCTTGAAATAAGCAACTCGAGGACCTGTGTAATGGCGCAAAGAGTTTCTAAAGACAGTTTTGCCGGGAAAATAGAAAGTCCGTTTCTGCCTTAAATTATCGTGCATTACAGTGCTCGGCGCTAATGAAATGGAAATAATAAAATACATTTTGCTAAAAAGAAAGTTTCGGAAAAAAAGCAATTCCGCGCGCTCAATCTTGGAACGTAACCGGAAGGATCGAGTAATTGAATGATTTACTAAATGCGTAGTCACTGTAACGGTGAGGGATGAAACTTCCAAAACAGATGTTTTCCTTCTTTCTCGAACGGGAATCCATTTATTACCATATTGATGCAACTATTCGGGCGGAATTGATTTCAGGAAATGAAATAGTTGTCGGTCGTGATTCGTTACGCTCAAACGTTTTATTCAATTTACAAACGGATTCGTAGCAAAACTTTTTTCTAAACATTTGCAATAAAATCCAAATGACCTGTAAGATTGCCAATCTTCAATTCCTTAACAGCAAATACTCAACTTTCCTACACTTATCCCCGAAACAAACCCTTCTCCGTCGCATTTATCTTCCCTCTCCGTGTTTTTCCGGCATTTTCAGCGTCGCCTCTTACTCAATTTTCAAAAGTCGCATCGACTCGACGATCCGCGTAATTGAATCGCGCCCCTCCCCCCACCGGCAGCAGCTACCCTGACTTAACCCAGATGTTCGTGTCAGGCGCTCAAGTGACTCACAAAGGACCCGCGCGCGCATTGCACAGGTTCGGGAAAGCCCCCCGGGGGTGAAACAGCCCCTCGTGAGTCGCGAGCTTTTTGCACTTTGATTCTACGGACTTATGCGTCATCGTCGGGAATCATTCGTTTAGAGTGTGGATTAAAGAGATTTTCGTAGATTTCGAGTATTTGCTCGCGGGATTATCGAGGTTTATTTGGATGTTTGGTTGTTTTGCTAGCAGAGATTTGCCGTTCAAATATTTTTTTTAGAATTCAATAAATAAATTCAGTTGATACTTGGACAGTGCAAACATTTGTTATTAATATCAATCGAATTCCAATTGAATTCGTTTTTACAAATACGAAACAGATTTATCGAGCTTAGAAACACTCCGGGATTCGAAAACCACGAAAGTCGTGATGTTCCTTTCAAACGCTGAAAAAAAAGTCAGGGTAAAATATCTTACATATTTAATAAAAATACTATATTATATAATTACAGAATTTAATAAAAGGTCAATTAAATTTGATTAATACATATTTTCAGCAATTTTGACTATGTTAGAAAGCGAGAATATTTAACCATGACTATAATATAATATTACATAGTAATCTTTGTTACATTTTATCCTGACATTTCTCTCAGTGCAGAAAAAAAAACTCTTCAAATAACAAAAATGATTCCGGAATTGTCAAAATTTAATACCCACTCGTGTAATATCCGCATGAAAAAGCTTAAAATTATGAAAGAAGAAAATTTTATCTCCTACGAAATTTATTTCACCCCGGTTTCCGCTTTCAAAGTAAAGACAAAGCTTGTAAAAGTTCTAAAAACTATCAGTCCAAAAAATGCTACGGATATTGAGTTTCGTCGGAATGAGAATTTGGAGGGAAAGCAAAAATCTCACGCGTGATTGTGCGCGCGCCGCGTAAAGGGAAAACGGACGATAAAAGAAAAATAGAATTTATTTATGAGCGGAGGGCGCTGATGAAACACTTGTTCAATGATTCATTTTTCAATAAAGCACCGCGCTCTTACGGATTTTCTCGGGAAAAAAAAAACCCTCGGTAATGCATGCATTTTCGGCGGAATTTCCACATTACCTTCTTCCATAATCCAACAGTCCAATGTCGTGTGCTTATTCCGCGCTTTTATTTATATACCTTCAACCCGGTTTCGCCTCACTTATGCACTCGCGATAAAAAGAATGTATTTGCGCCAGTTTAGAAGCTGTAAGAAAAAAGCGTAGCTTTGATTCGCGGCAAGAACCGCGTGTAAACTATAGGAACGGTCTACTTTAGCGCATTATGGTATAACGCAATATCGATTGTTCTTAATGGAATCTATGTATTTGCCGGTGTAGGTGCTGGTATCTAGTTAATTCACCGTGACCGGCGGTATCTACATAATTCACTTGGAAGTTCCAATAGCAAGGCGCTTTGAGAGCTGGCCCCTAAATTCTATTTCCAGCGGAGCGTACTTTAAGCGTAATTTATTTTGGCTCGCTCTACTTTAATAATATTGACATTACCAACACAGAAATGAAACCAATCTATTATAAGATTTCTAAAAGTCAATCTTTTCTTGTACATTGGCCTGATATATCCGCGATTGATTAATTAGAAATAATAAATCGGATGTACGAATGTACTTATCGGTTTTTTCATAACATTCTAATAAAACAGAATAGCCAATGAAATTTTTAATACAAGGAGAAAAATATCTTACTGCAAATTACGAGTAGTGAATAAATATTACTATGCTGTGAAATTTCGTCTTGACATATTTTTCCCCTTATATGTGTTGGCATGCCTATGTGTTTAATGTAAAACATTCCTAAGCACGTTCTTTTGTAGCTGTAGTTACAGCTTACATGCTTCTCATTTAAATTTAAACTAACATATTATTTCACGAGCCCACGGACATTTCGCGTAAAGTATGTTCAACAAGCTTTTAGAAACTTCACATCCAATATGTACTTCAATTGAAAACGTGCAATGTATTTTCAAATTCCATTTCACCTCTAAAAACAGATAAATTACCGCCGGTAATTAATACAAAATATTATCATAATCATAATTTCAAAATGCAAATCACGAGCTGCTCGCCGAAATACCATTAAAACGAACCTACAGTTTCGCTCGCGCACAATTCCTTTCCAAGCTCCTGCAGTCCTACTGTACATTCTTCGAAAAACCGTCGAATATCCTAAATATGAAAATAGCCTCGTGACTAAACCACCGTCCTACTTTCCTCACAGCAGCGGCAGCACGACGACGATCGCCACGGCGAGCGAGTTGGCTGAGAGCCCGGGCTTCCACGGCTGGAGCAGCAAGTGCGACATGCGTCTGATGCAGAGGCTCGCGATCAGCGGACTCCTGTCCGTGATGCTGGTGGTGCTGCTCACGGGTACGCTGGTGACGCGCCGCGACCTCGCGAGCGTCGTCGACCGAGGCGTCGCCCCCGAGGAGCGTAACGAGCAGCTCAACCCCGCCTGGGTCCAGGACAACGTCCTGCCCGACCAGGACTACCAGCAGCAGCAGAGAAGACCGGTCGTCGTGAACGTCAGGCACCGACACCCCGTCGAGCCCCAGAATCCGGTTATATCGCAGCCGGAGATCCCGGTCCTCGGGCCGTACGTCGTCAAGCCGCCCAATCCCCCCTTGGACGATGTTACTCATCAGAGGAGGGAGAAAGTTAAAGAGGTATGCTTTCATTTATTGCGTAATCAGTACTTGTTGGACCTTTTCAGCGTGCTTCGCGTGACATTCTTTTCTGGGGAGATGTTTTTTTGCAAAACTGCGTCTTCTTAATCTCGGATGTAAACATTTTCTATTCCTTTCTGAAAGGGTTCATGTGCCACTTTTAATCTCGTTCATTATGAAAAGGAATTACATAAAAAAACGTATTCAACGTTTTATATTCTTTAGTATTTCTTTATTTGGAGTCAGTCGACTTTAAAAGAAATATTAATGAGTACAAGTACGTAGGTTGAGATTTGAATAGAAAATGTAAAAAAATAATTACAGAGGGGTTTGCAGTAAAAGAAACGTTGCTGATGCAGCTGGAGGAAATGTCAGTCAACTTCAGTTTATCAAGAATAATTTTTAAATCATAACATTTTTATACACGCACTTTTAAAAGGTTTACCGACGTATGACATAAAAGTACTCCTATATCTTTCTACTCATTTCCCCATTCTGTGTGGTATAAAAAGTAGACATTAAGTCGAGACGTAAAAATATGTATGCTAGGGTACTGTTGACGCCATGTAATATAAGCATAAAATTGAAACGTAAAACAAGATTATTATCCACGACTAAGACCGGACTCTCGTAAGTACAATTATTGGTTTATTTAAAAGTACGATTGAAATCTTTCCGAGTTGACATCTGATATGAAAGGTACGTATTCTATTTGGAATATTTAATTAACCTTTTCGCACAAATATTGATATATTAAGCATCTATAAGTAATGTGGTTTAAAGTAAATTCATATATATGTACAAGATCAGTATCATTCTCTGATAAAAACATTTTATTTTCCCAGAAAAGCATCAAAGCTAAATTAAATGCCATATTTTTACTTCAAAGTGAACAAAAAATCGCTAAAAACGGTAAAACTTTTAACCAGAATCCCTACGAATTTATTTCCAAAAGCGTTGCTTAGAGCCGCGCGAAAAATGTATATCTCCCCCCCCCCCTCCTCCCAAAAAAAAAGCAGCAGCCGCGAAAGCCATTTCATTTTTTGCACACAGCCTTCTCCGGTAACTCTTTGACGAGACGTCGAGGCTACACGATATATTGCAGTGTAGAACTGCGCAGTAGAAGCGCGTGTACATCGGCAGTCGCCTCCATAGGAAGCGGAAATTAAAGGGTTCTCGTAAGAGGAAATCGATGAATGCTTTGTCTCTGCGCAATCTCTCTCTCTTGCTCTCTTTCGCTTCCTCGGCCTCTTTCACGCCGGCGTTCAACCGGCGGAGCTTTATCGCCGCGCGCGACCAGAAAAAATGGCCGCTCGCCGAACAAACCGAAGGCACACCCCGTCGATGAAGATTAATCAAAGGAAAACAAGCTATTCGGCCGGCCTAAATAAACGCCACTGCCAGAAAGAGAGAAAGAGGGACGAAAGGGGGAAAAGAGAAAGGAGAAAAGTTTGATTCGTTGTCGCTTTCATACTGGGGTATCCGGTGGTACGCGCGATTCACTTTTCAATTTCCTCACTATTGAAAACTGTTTTCATAAGCCGCGCTCTGCGCGCGAGATCAGAGGGAAGCCTCTCGCAAAAGAATATCATCTGACGTTCTATCTGTGTACATATATGCGGGGAGAGTGAAGAGCGAGAGAGAAAAAGGGGGAGGGAGTTTTAGAGAAATATTGGCTTTTGCGCCAAGAAAAACATCGCCACTTAAAGGAAAATATATTCTTTCTAATAAAGCTCGCAACTTTCTCCATTTTTACTCGCAGATCTTGCTGCTTTTTCATGCTTAATGCCTAAACGATATCATTTTTAGCCAATGCACCAAGTTTTTAATTTCGTTAACGGGGTGGAAAGTGTATCAAACACGAATTTGTGGAACCATGTAAACAACGTGAGTTATCTTGCGAGCACTAAGCGGTCCATTGTTATTAATGAGCTAATCTAAAACCGAGTAAATTAAAGCTAATTCAATGTGGAAACCTAAAACTTTACGGCCTCTTTGGACGAGTTAATGTTGGTACTTTTTCAAGGATTTTTGTAATTTTTGAAAATTTTTCAAAATGAATTCGTTTGTAAAAAGCGTTTTTTACGTCAATTGATTGAATACATTAAATCATCTATTATGTTTGAGACAAACTAATATAATTAAATTAAGCAAAATTAAACTTTTATGAAACTAAAAATGGAGTTACATGCAAAAATAAAAACTAAGTAATTGATTTTTAAAAATTTTTTTATTTAACATGTTACTTAAAATATTGAAACTTTTTACTAGAAAGATGGATTTGCATAAAAAAGTAAATTAAGTAATTGATTAAAAAAAACTAAGTAATCCATAAAAGAACATTTTTAAATGAAATCCATCAATAATTTTTGCTGCCTGGAACCAACCAAATTCCACCCAAAAACCGAGAGCAACTCGTTAAAAACTCAGCTCCCCGTAGCTCGCGGCTAAAAAATCGCAGGCTTCCTTAGCCATGCATCCGCCTCAGAATTTCGACTTAATTGTAGCGAAATCCAGGCGTTCGCCTCATCTTAGAGGCGACTCACGCGGTCGGCTATCTGGAAGATTGAGCACCGGCGCTCTCTCTCTTTCGCTCGGGTCCGCCTTATCTTAACGGCCGCGGTCATTTACACGCAACCCTGAACTTCCTGATGTAACAATCGCTTTCGTCTCTCAACCGGCTCGTATCTGCAGCTCCGACAATCGCTCTTACGTATTTCACCGTTGCCGCGCGATCGCTCTCCAAGCGGCGGATGTTTATGCGCGGACTGGCCGAGCGACCGTCTTTCCTCGCCGGGACACTTCCTAGCTCTAAGGACGGCCGCTGTCCTGCTTAGCGCTAGATTTCATCGCGAGCTCGTACTTTGGAGGGCGCTTTTTTTCTGGACAAAGGCTCTGGACGGGGTAAGGTAGATTGGGAAGGATAAGGGTTAACAAATGTTGCGGGGTAATGGTTTATTAGTTCAGATTGTGTAAGCTTCGTTCAACAGTTCATAAATTAAGCGTATTTAGAGAACTGTTCCTTGATTTCGTTACCAGGTTAAGGCAGTGTTATACGTTGCTTTTGAGCGCAATTGATATTAAATATCAGAATTTGAGAAAATTAATTTGTTATCAAAAGTATTAATTATTTTTTAAAACATGAAATTGTTAATTTTAAAATAATGTAACTTTAAAATGTTTTAAATGTAGTGAATCAAGCATAATTGGTTTTACTTGCAAAAACAAATTATCCGTGATGAATAAATGAAAATGCACGAAAAAAGTGGAAATAATTGAAGAACAATTAAAGTACAGTAAATAATGACAATTTTAAAAAACAGTAAACGGGAAAAAAGACAGAATAAAATAGTATTAGCATATCTCGCAATCTAACAAACAGTACAATTAAAAAGTAGAAACACAAATCAATAATGAAAAAACTCCAATTAGCATTTTTGCCACAATATCTCGCTCCGCTCGCAATAAAAGTCACACGCTGCTTTTAATCAATCCACAACCTCCTCTAATAACCAAGAACAATATTTGAATATTTACCCGCGGGCCAAACTGTTTGTCCTTCAAACAATTTTGGCAATGGACTTGTCCTCCTCGCCGCAGTGCGTCCGAGAGAGCGCGTTAATTTAAAATAATGCGCGCATAAACACGAGCCTTACCGTACCAGCCGCAGAGCGCACATCGACTCCCGACGACACGCAGCCCAACCTCCAATTAATTCGTCGTGCACGTTACTCTCCTCTTCCCCTCCCCCCCGAGCAAAAAAGCAGAGGCATTAACACGCTTCGACGCGCATCGGCGGGCAAAAAGCTGCCGCATTTTATTCGCGAGATTTACGCTAACGAGACAAAATCTCCGCGCGTCCTCTCCCCCTTGCGAAACAAGTGTCTCGTCGATGAAGGAGGAGCGGGGAAGCTTGTCAGCCGCAGCTACGAGCCTCCGACAAAGTCGTGTATTGTCTATCGTCTCGGACACAATGGCCTGCCCGGGCCTCCGCTCTTTTAACGAGACGCTAGTTAAGCGGCTGCGCTGCAAAGTGCGTACGTAGGAGCTGCTCTCTCTCCCGGCGAGTCTGGCGGCATTGTGTGCGTCGAGTGCCGGATGAAGAGCGGCGCACAGTGGTCCGCTTCTTATAATTTATTTAAATGCATATTTATACATTTTGTGGACGGTTAAATATAATTTTTACAAAAGAAATAGAAAAAATTATAAAAATGTCATTTTTCAAAATAAAATAATTATTATTTCTGTGACGTTCTTTCCATTTCATAAAATACTTCCTAAAAAAGTGATTATGAAGTTTTTACATGTTCTAATTGATTTAAACAAATCAGTTTTCTTAATAAATAGTCAATTAAATAATTTCTTTGCTCCTCTTTTCGTAAACCTTTTTGAGCTCGTAAAGTATTATGCAGTTCTAATTTTTTAATTGGCATCATTTAATATAGCACTTTAATTAAATGAAGCGTAATATATACTTCGCGAACTTTAAGTGTACTTTTAAAGCATTAGTTTTTTTTTTAAAGCTGTAGATCGTTTGGACAGAAATACAGTGCTGCAAACTTTAACCTAACAAATACAAATAGCAGTACTACGCAAGTGCAGCGGCTTCTCATTTGAAATCCACAGACGCCTGACAAATTGGATTCGAATTTTGATTGTTAAATATAATTAGAAAACTATATTAATTTTTACAATTTTATGTACGAATCAATTTTTAAGAATAAAAGAAGTAAAAAGAAATTGAATATTTAATCCAATTATCTGTTATTTTTAAAAATTGATTCATATAAAATCGTATATAAATCATCTAGTTGTTTAAACTATTTTCTTACTTCTTAAGTGCAAATTTCAATAAAATACTATAAGAATAATATCGAATAATAATTAGAAATATCAAAATTATTCTGTGGCCAAACATGAATATAATAAAATTTATTAATTATTAAATGACATAAAAAATTCTTATATTTGAACAAAAAATGTTATATTGGTATCTTAAACATTTCTTTGCACCAATAAAAAAACGGTTTAAAAAAAATAAGGAGTGAAATTTGGTCCTGATATACATATAGATTAGACGAATTGAAGAAAAATTTCCATTTTAGAAAGTTTACAAAAATGAATTTTGACCAAGGGTTTGGCCAAACGGACCACTGTGCGGCGCAGGAGAGAAGGGTGAAGAGCCTCGGCCGGGGGAGAATGGATTTGGCTTTTCCGAGTTTTTCGAAACTCGCCGCTAAATTATGCGCGAAATCGAGTGGCGGCTTGAACTACTTTCGGGTTTCTTTTTTTTTCTTTGATTTGACGGGAAACATGGGTATTAGGAAGATGTTTGACTTGTGCTGGGTAATCAGGAAAATCTGAAATAATTTAGATTCAAAATTTACATTTGAACAATGAAATTATGTTTTTTATCAAAATATATTAATTAACAAAATGCATGGATTCAATTATATGGTAAAGTACTTGATTTACAATTCACAAATTTATTTCAGTTCTGTTAATAAATTAAACATATTGCCCTTTCGTTTAACTTCTGATTGAAGACTAATTTTACTCCGAATCTCTCAATAATTATACATTACGTGACTACTATTTTAACTGGAATAAAAGTGGAATAAAATAAACCATTGAACATCTATTGAAAATGTGCTGATTGCCGACCATTTTAAAAACTTATTTATAGAATAAATAATTTTGACATTTGAAATTTCTGCAATAACGGAGTTAAAAGTTGGAATAACATAAACGTTGAATAATAAATGGCATAACTTTTAAGCTTGCGTTTTCTCTAAAGTTTTATAGTGTTTTATTAAAAAACATTACCATAATTTTAGACCGATACATAAGTTTTAATCTGGCAGCATTAAGATTATCGTTAAGATAGAAGTACTTCAATCCGGTTTAAAGGCTAGTTTTATTTCAACGATTCCCCGATAGTATCAGTCTGTCTCATAAACTTTAATACGTCGTAATTCCCGAGCATTTAAAAAACCATCGAATCCATAAACAACCACATAACAAACCGAATCTCCGTCAAATCTCGCGTTCCACCTCGCAAAAAGTCCCATTCACGAAAGGACCCAATTGCTTCGCGAAGTTCAACAAAAGCCGAAGCTGCTAAACTCCTCGTTCAAAAAAAAAAAAAAAAAAGAAAAAGGAAGAAAAAACAACAGCAGCGAAGTGAGCAGGTAGTTCGCCGAAAAGGAGAGTGAGCAGGAAGCGCACTCGGAATAAGCCTGTCGTCGCTCGCTTTCATCCCTCCCACCCTCGCGAAGATTAATTCACGCTATTAGCTGAAAGGGTGCTGCTGCTGCTGCTGCTGCTGCCGGGACACAATGGCCTCGTGCTGGAGCACAATAATAAACAAAGCCCCAATTATGTCGAGGTGTTGTGCGCCCCGACGACGCCTAATGCCGCGGCTGCCCACTTGTTTCCCATGAGCGGCGCAAAGAGTCCGCCCGAGAAGGTAAACACACTCCCAATGCCCGTGGAATTGATTAGCCTGCCGTTCTCACCTCTCGCCGTTTCAATTCAATGCCCCCCTCGGCTGAAATTCGAGGCATTGCATTATTTGCGAAGTGTGCGCTTTTTAAAGCAGGATGCTTCAACTTTGGGAAAGGCGCTCGGTGGTGCCGATTTGGACTGGGAAAAGTATTAATGTGCGGAATAAAAAAAATGTGTGGAAAATTGATTAAAAGCGTTTAATGGATAGCTGTTTGTTTTTGAATATTCATCACCTGAATTAAAAATGTTCGAATGGTAAAGTAAATTTACCGAATGGAATTAACTTTTTTGCTTTTATTATAATTCACGGTGGGGTATTATTCTTATTGAAGCATTAAAATATGCATCAAAAGTGCATTGTGAATATTTCAGCGTCAATTACTCCTAACAGGAAATTAATCATTTTTACGGATTAAGATGTTAATTAAATGAAAGCACTTTTAAAAGTTGATTAAAACGTGAAAAGGCAACATCTTATCGTTTTTAATTAATTAACAATAACTTGTTTAAAGCTCGTTAAAATTTTCATCAAGGAACAATCCCATAATTGTTACATCTAACTGAATATTATTTAGAAATAAACTTTTTCTACCTATAATTCTCGTAGTAATTCCCAGTACATTAAAAAGTAATGACTGCATTTCTCCGCGCATTTCTTGACTTTATTCCCGAGCATAATTCGATAACGAAAGGCTTTTTGATGTTTTAAAATATATGCGAAACATTACCGAGAAATTACTTCATAAATCCGAACCGAATTATATAGCAAGAGTCGGCGCTCCCTCAAACGCGAAGCGTGAAAAAATACTCGTTAAAAACTTATTAAAATCTCCTGAATCACTTTGCTCAATGGATAATTCCAAGGGCAATCTCCTCCCTTAATTTATTAAGGTCGCGGCTTGCTCGCGCGCGAGAGATTCGTCTCTCCTATCCTAGGAAGCCCGACGTCGTCCCGAGGAGGATATAGAAAAAAAGAGAGAGTGAGAGAAAGAGAGAGAGGAGCTTTGCCGAAAAGGAGGGAGGGCGCACAGTGAACATAATTTTCCGCTTAGCGGACAAGAAAAATTGGCAGTGAAATGGCGACGCTTCCAGCTTCCCTATTAGCGACGCCGTTCGCCCCGCGCGGATAATGAGATAAGCTCGTCTCCTTTCTTGCAGCCCCTTCCTTCCTTCCTGCCTTCATCCGAGGCTCTCCCTCTCTCTCTCTCTCTCTTTTTTTCCATCCTCCTTCTTTCTGCGTTCTTCGTTTTTCACGCCACCTTTCTCACGCTCTATGCTCTTTCTCGCTCGCTAATTTCTTCCGCTCTGGCCTCGCCGTCGCCTTGCATATGCCTCTCTCTCAATCCATTTCAATAAATCCAGGGAACCTCTTTCTCACTGCCTCGCCCCCCCCCCCCTCTCGCTTCTCCCCTCGACCTCCGATCTTTAACTCTTTCATCCTAATAGCATTTCCGTTTCACGCTTTGTTCGCTTTTGAGTGTGCCGTGGATGAGTTGCCGCCACGAAAAATTTGCACTTTTATTGCTTCCCGATGTAGGCACAGATATTGCAAAAAGAACTTTCCTTTTCAAAGCTTCGCTTTGTCAAACTTCGATTTATTCCTAGAGTTGCACAAACAGAGCTTATAAGTTGATTCTTTTTTCGGAATTTTTTATTTTAGTAGGAAAACATTAGTACTGCATGATATTTTTACACATATTTCGTAATTTTACTTGCACTTAAATGATTTTTATGCGCAAAGTTTGATTTCTCGTGCGATAAAACGCTCAAACTCTATCGGTGAGTTATCCCTCGCTTAATTACACCAAGAACCCAATTAAACCTTTAAAAAAATGTTAATCCGAAATGCGGAATCCCTCGGCAAGCCGGGCGTTCTCATAGATTTCACGGTTGCGCGACCACCGCCGAAGGTATAAAACGGTCGCCGGGCGCACTTCCACGCCTGTCGTCTCGCCTCCCGCGGCGGCGGCAGAGATAAGCCTCGGCGCTCGAGAGAGAGAGAGAGAGAGAAGGAAGCCTGTCCCTCGGATCGATCCTCCGCGGGGAATTAATTAGCGGGGTTAATTGCCGAAGTGCAGTCAGTCGAGACTTCGTCTTAGGTACAATCGCCGACGGACGTACTATTTCCGATCGACGAGAGCGCGCGAACCTATTAATGAGTAAATCGACATTCCGTAGGCGCTTAACGCCCCGCCCCCGCCGGCAATTAGGCGACGTCGGGCGCCGATGAGCCGGCCTGATTCTGCCGCTGATGCTTCATTAATGCAGTTTGCCGGATCTGAATGCGTCGTAATTGGCGAATTCCGCCTCGCACCTGATGAGTGTCTATAAGGGATGCCCGCCTCGATGGCGCGAGCGATTAGCGGGATACAGATTTTTTTTTTAAGTCCGCGCGGCTTGGTTTCTCTGGCCTCGCCGTCTTGTGGAATTCAATTATTTGCGCAGATCGGTAAGGTGAAATATTCAATATGAACAGAGGGATATTACGAACGATGTAAAGAATTCAACACTTTTGGAAGATCCTGAATCGTTTTTTAAAAGCAGTTTTTTATATTGAAAGTGGAAAATATTGGAGTCAATAAAATTTCAGAAGAAATAATAATAAAATTACTTTGTGAAAATAAAAATAGAAATTCTACTAATGTTTTTCCGATAATGTGAAAAACGTCAACCCTTCATAAAGCAGCAGCAAACAGTGTAATTAAATTATTCAAACGGAAATGAATATTTTTCAAATAAACATCGCGAAATTTAATTAATCAATTCGAAGCTCGTCCAGTCATAATACTTTATTACAACATTCCGTAAATTGTTAATATACGAAGCAGAATAAAAGTCGTCCGCGAAATTCGTCAAAATCTACGCGGCAAAAAGAAAAAGAACTCGAAACAGCAGAAGCATTCAAGCGCCTATTAGCCGCCCTCCGGCAAGAAGAAAAAAAAGGGCAGCGAAAACTGCTTAACAATGCATCGGACAAAGAGGATTGAGTTAGCAGCCTCTGCTCCGAAATTCTCCGAGCTGCGGCGGCGGCGGTCCCGGAGAACGGACAATCGCAGCGCGCGACAGAGACGAGAGGCGACGCTCGGCTAATGGTTTAATCCGAACGTGGATGTTAAACAGATTAGCGAGAGCGCCTGCGCGTATTTGCCTTGCGCGGTTTCTCCGAACAAATTAGCCGCAATTACGGCGGATAATGGCCAGCGACAGCTTAGCGGCCCCTCCCCCCCTGCCTCGGCCTACGTCTTTTCCGAGCAGCTCTCTCTCTTTTTCCAGCCCTCTCTCTCTCTCCCTCGGCGTTCTTCCGCTTCTTGCCCCGCGAACAGGATATCGTGAGAGGAGCTGCTGCTGCCGCGGCGCTGAAAAATGCCGCCTGAATCTTTCTGCTCCGGATCGTTTAACGAGCAATTAAGAGAGCGCATCCGCGATTAATCAACGTCACTCTCGGGCCTCAACTTCCGCGTTGAGAGCGCTCGGCGGCGGCGTCGCCCCGATCTGCTGCCCTTTCTCCCGGCGCCGATTCGCTGCTCTTTCTTTTTCGATTGTTCACCGAGGAAACTTATTAATTCATCTGCCTGTCGGATGCTTGCTGCTTGCTCGAATGGATGGCAGCGGGATTTATTTTCTTTTTTCTTTCCTCGCTTCGATTGAAGGGGATTTAATGTGCGATTACTTTTATTGAAACGTGACGTATTGAGCTTGTAAACGCGTCAGCTGCAAATGTGAAAATTTTCAGTTTTATATCCTAAATTTTTCAAACGTTTATTCGTCATTGAATTGATTGTTATTAAATTTGAGTTATGTAAGTTTTAGTCATAATTTAACAAGTTTACTCGAAAATTTATGGTTTTCCAAAAAATCAATATCTTAGAATCTGTTCTGCTCTTTCATTAAAGAGTTAAAATCTAAATTTTCCAACTCGTAAATCACGCGAACAAAAAAATCAATTTTCGCAAATACCATTGCCCAGAGCTAAAAACGATAACAAAACCTCTCCATACCACGCACTTGTCATCGTTCAGTTTTATCGGTAGGCAAATAATGAAAAATCCGGTTCTCCTATTTCCATACTTTTACGCATCTAAAAATGCGTCCCCCCGATCACCGCGCGTCGAAAGCTCAGAAAAAAAAAGAATGCCGAGCCCAAAAAAAAAAAAAATAAATAAATAAATAAATCGCGGCGGAGAGCGTTGCGCGCGCGCGGAAACCGCTTCTCCCGACAGGCGCATTAACATCATAAAGCTACTTTGAAACTCGGGGCACGCGCGCGCGCGCCCTCCCCCCGGGTCCGGAGAGAAATACAAAAAATATAAATCACGCGCGAAAAAGGCGGCCATTCAAAACTCGAGGGCGCGCGCGCGCGCGCGCGTTTGCTCGATTCCGAGCCTCCTCCCCCCGCGCGCGCGTGTACAAAAGCGATATGCGGAACTTTCGAGGCCGCACGCCGAGCCTATAAACTCCAAACGTTCCCCGGTACATTCGGCGGCGAGCTTTTTGATTCTTTCAATAAATCCATCGGCAGCCGGCTTTTTGCATATATATCCTCTCTCTTTCTCGCTGCGGCGGCAGCCGTTATACCGCGGGGCCGCAAATTACGCCGTCGTAAAAATAGCCCGATGAAGCGCTAGGCGTAACGCGGCCGCGCAAAAAACATCCAAAGACTCTCTCTCCGCTTCTGGAGCAGGGCGTGGGAAGTCGATGGGCTGTTTTTCGCCGAGCCGCGGAGGTTGGAAGCGGATAATTTTCGGTGGGGCCTGGGGTCCGAGTTAGCGGATCGTTTGCGTGCTTGCGCTGCATTTCTACGTGTGGGTGTGTGCGCGGGACGTTAAGGGAATGGAGCGACTGTTAAAATCTGAGGGGGTGGATTTTTTAATGAGAGAATTTACGGCCTGGTATTTGCGACTCTTTTTCGAAAACTTTGCTCGGTGCAACGAAAGTTTGGCTTTATTTATTGCGGTATTTCGTATGCAGTCGTAAACTTGACGTTGTTTAAACTGGATTCGTTACAAAGTTTATTGCTTTTTTTTTGAGCTATTGTTTAATGATAATTTGACACAAGTACAAATAAAATTGAATTACTCTTTCAGTTACAACACTTATTTAGTGTTGTACACTTAAAAAGTGTCAGTTACATTATGCAAATCGTCACTTTACTATGCCATTAAACGCGTATAAAAGTTGCAAACTGATACTCGTAGTCAGCGGAGCTTAATTTACAAGCTACGAACACTTATTAAGGAGGCACCCAGTAATCGTCGAGAATTACCATTTATAATTAAATCAGTCAAGCCCTCGACAATCATTTCCTTTCACGCTCGAAAAATATTCCCGACAAGACCTGAAAATTAGTTATCTTCCGCGCGGAATCTCGCATGCGAGCGCTTTGCTTTCAACGTGCAGTCCATCGTGGCTGTTGTACGCTAATTCGTGTTTGTCGGCAAAATAAAATTTAAAAACGTCCATTTTCGCTTCTTAATGAACTTTGTTTATTTACGCGGCAAAATGAAATTTTTTCAGCTTCTGTAACGTGAAAAACTATAGTTTTAACGCCTCGCATGAAAATTCCCTCGAGATTAAATGTGGAAAAATGTCGAAGAACGTGTAAAATATTTACTGTCATTTAGAGCACTTTAAAACCTTAATTATGGACGACTAAAAATTAATATGGGGAAAGACGGGAAAAAAGTATTGTAATGTTTGAAACTTTCATGAATAACGCAGAGAATATATCTGTATATTTGCCATTAATCCATGAACATCGTTCTTTGAACGGTATAGAAAATTTAATAAACTCTCCATGAAAATATATTAATGAAGTTTAATAAAAGAACTGCATTGAAATATTTGTATACATTGTAAATCTCTATTGCCTAGCTATACTAAATAAAAAAGTTATTTTTAAAATAAGTAGAGCAAAGAAAATAAGAAAACAAAGAATACCATCAACGAATGGAGAATAAACGGCTTTAACTTTAACAGAGTAGCATTTAAATCCAAATAATCTAACCGATTTTTGCCAAAGAACTATATTCAGCTCGCGTCTGAATCAGCAATTATTTGAAAAGCAGCGAACGATTTAATCTCCCATACAATTTCAGTCGTCGGCAGGTTTTTCGCGTGAGAATTGCGCGCCGAGCGGCGGCGCGTCGCAAAACCGGAAACCCCCTTCGGCTCGAAAAAAAAGCGGCATCTTAGGCGCGACGGACAACGAGCGGCTTTGCCGAGAAAGCGAAACGAGCCGCTGCTGCACCGTCCTTTTTCCAGCTGACGAAGAAAATGACGGATACAGTGCGCGTATCGGGGCCTTTTTGCGGCTTCGCGATTCCGCAGGCTCTCGCTTTTATCCCTCGGCGGATACCTGGAAACGCGCCGCAGACGAGCAGCAGCCTGCTTTTAAAAGGCGAGCGGCGAGCGCGCGAAACAATAAGCGACGCCTATATATTTTCGAGAGCTGCCGCGAGAGCTTAAATAAGGGCGATGAATTTTGGAGGCTTCGAGCGGGGGATCCGCGAGCGTTTCGGCTTTATTATTGAACGGCGGAGCCTCGTAAAAGATTTAGGTTTACGGCGTCTTCTTTCTCGCGATGCAGGCGGAATTGCTAGGCTTTTTTTTTTATTAAAATCTCATTCGTCAACCGACGATGCCTTCTTTTTTATTGTAATTGTATTCTAAATAATTTAGGGCAGTCTAACGTATATGTCAAAAAGCGAAGTAAGTTTTTTAATTTATCTTTGATTATTACTAGTAATTCCAATATCATTTATAACAAAGTATTAATCGTAATTTATTTTGCGTTACTCTGGTTTAATAAATAAATAAATAAAAAAATTAATTTTTTATATGCTTCTGAATTGCGAGTAGGTGCGCTTAGTTATATGTATACCTTTTGATTAATCAAATTTTCAACTAATGAAAATTTGATTGAATGAAAACATTTATTTATCAAAATTATAATTATAATTAATATAATATTAAAATTATACATGCACTCAATTTCGAAAAGTAAAAATATCTTCTCCGCCTCGTTTACAGTTGTCCAAATAAGTCAAAAATATCTTCGGAACTCGATTGAAATTTAGCCAACGATCTGCACAGGAGCCCTTCAAAATAACCTCCTCGGCAAAGCAAGCTTAAAATACATGGAACCCGCGAATGCTAATTTACAAGATTTACAAAGCTACCGTATAGATTTTTCCTGCCTCGCACGGCAGACTTTACTACCCGCGGCGCACTAAACCCCGAAGACTGTCTCTCTCTCCCTCTCTCTCTCTGTCTCGCGCTCGACGACGCATAATAAACTATACATGTTAAAATACTTAACGCGCCGGGCGCGCAAGTGCGCCAGCATTTTACAAGTCCATTAAGTTCGAAGGCGCGCGCGCGCCTCGGTTTTCGCGCTCGGCTCTGAAAAAGAAAAAAAGAAGAGAGAGAAAAGAGCCATCGACAAATGAGCTACCGCGGAAAAGTACGCGGCGCGCGGCTCGTTATATCGGATTCGCGCTTTCTTGCCCCGGCATATAAAGCGTTCGTTTGCTTTTGTCGCGGCGTCCCTTTGTCGCGGCTCGCAATTATGGCAGCTCTCTCTCTCCTGCTCCGCGCGCGAGCTGGACTCGCTCACTTCGCTTCTTCCGTCTCTCGTTCTTTAAGGACAGCCGAGATTCTCCTCCTCCCCGCCGAGTTTCTTCTCGCGAGCGAGCGAGCTTTTTTCCAAGGAGAGACCCTTCGAGGGGGGGGGGGGGGAGGAGACACTCGAGGAGACATTGGACGCTTCGGCTGAAGGGATAATGATGATTAATTGTTTCCTTTGCGCGAGGGGTTTAGCTTTAATGAAACTAATTGTTTCATTACGTAATTGAGGTGGCGGAGGTTCGCTGCGTAAAGTGTTATGAACCCTGAGAGTGCATTTATTGAATAGAGCTTTTTTTGGATTTTCTTTTAAAGCACACTTAATTCAATTAGTCTATTATAAACCTACGGATTATTGACACTTGCTGTTGTTGAATAGAAGATTGGGCAATTATTGAATAAAATATTGTTCGTAGAACGCCTGTAAACGATACATTGCAGCGAAGCCGACCAGAAATATCGATTTAAATTATTTAATCGACTTAGAAATAATTTATTAGTGAATTAACTTTTAATTGCATTACTGTTGGCCAATTTTAGTTTCTCGCAGTTGCAGAAAAATCGTTTTCGACTAAGGACATACTTTTTATACGATTATTTACATCTGTATCTCATCATAATGTATGTAATGAGTTATTTATCCTTGGAGTGAAGAATTACACGTACATTCAAGGTTAATAGTTCAATTTCAATTTAAAGTCATTATTTCAATAGCGTCTTAAAATTGCATTTTCTCGCACTTTAGTACGCAAGTAGTCGTGAAAAGAAAACGTATACGTAAAATTTAAAATTCATATAGCACCCATGTAAGGTACGCAATTACACGTGTTTTACATATTTCACTCAGACATTTATTTGATTTCAAAAATACTTTTACTCGGAATCTTTTCCGTGAGTAAGTCATGTATTCTGAGAAGACAATAAATTCTTTGTTTAAAGAAATAAGATTTTTTTAAAATGATAAAGTAAATACTTTCGAGTATAAGTTGCTGTTATAAAACAAAAAATTAATAAATATTTCTACATTATTATCGATAACAATAAACAACAATAAACAATTAACATTTATTTTATAGATACCAAAAATAAATCAAAAGTAAGGCAGGAATTCAATCCCAAAAAAAAAAAAAAAAAAAAAAAAATTCGTCCAAAAAACGCAAACAATAAGACCAATATAACAGTTGCAGCCATCAACCAGAAACGATCCAAATGCAGCCCGAGCCCGTATTCTCTTGCCCCCCACTTCCCGTCGTACATTCGCGTCACCTAGCCGCACATATCTCCGAAATTCAAATTTAAATATAAAACCCAACTGGGAAACCGGGAGCGGCGCTCCCGCCGGATAAAGCCAGCCAGGCTCTTCGGTCTTTCGCGCGGAATATTCCTTGAGAAACGTTCGCCGATGTCGCGCTTAGATTACCGGCGAAATAAGCTGGCATTTTCGCGCGAGAGAGGGAAGCGCTGACCCCGAGAGTTTTCATGGAAAGTAATCCGGCCGGCGCGAGCGTCCTCCTCTCTCTCTCTCTCTCTCTCTCTCTCTCTTCCTCTTTCACGAATCGATTTAATTTCCTGCAGGCTACGCGCGAGACTAGACTAGAAGTCCAGATCTATATATATATACGCACACACTCTCCGCGAAAATATCAGAGAGGAATGGCGCCGGTCGACGGGGTCGGCTACAAAGGAAAATGAGAAATCGAATAAGTGCTTTTGTTATTGTCGAGCGTGCGGCAAATGTCTCACCTCCGAGGCTGTAAAAGCCGAGTGCAAATATTACGTGCTAAGAATAATAAGGACCCCGGATGAAAGCTCGCCTTTTTTTTTTTTATTTCGCGCTTTCTCCCGGCGCGAATATGCTGCCCGGGAATCGGGCGATACGGCGGCGGCTGCTTTATCGCGTGTTGCACAAGTGAAAATGATACAGTTATGGCGGGTGTGGGGAGAATGCTTGGCTGCATAATTATATTAAATTTCGAAGAAAGTTGGTTGAATTTCATAGGATAAAATTTGAAACCGAATGAAAGATGACTCAAATAAAAACGATTATTATCACAGTGCGCCACAAGCGCAATCGCCGTTTTTCTCCTCCTCCGAGTCAGCATCGACGGGCATAATTGACGGGGCACGTCTCTGTTTTTGTTTCAGATGATGAAGCACGGCTGGGACAACTACGTGCGCTACGCCTGGGGCAAGAACGAGCTGCGGCCAATTTCGAAGCGGGGCCACAGCGCGAGCATCTTCGGCACCTCGACAATGGGCGCCACCATCGTCGACGGCCTTGACACCCTCTACATTATGGGACTTCACGAGGAGTTTAAGCAGGGCCGCGACTGGATCGCCCAAAATCTCGACTTCGATATCGTGAGTACAATTACAGTATTAAACTTTGGAAATTGCCTTCCCTCCCCCTTTCCGATTCCACCTATAGGATGACTGACGATCGATGTTACGAGCTAACCACCCCACTCCAATTTCCCCTGTTTATTTTTGCCGGACGATTATACCCGAGAGGTCCATTTAAACTTCCGCGCCGAATTGCAAAGTTTTCGCTCTAATCAAGAATTGTAATACCTTGGTAATATGCAGAAGGATTTATGCCTCGATTATTCGCGGTCCGAAAGTGGCCTCCGCGACGTTCGTCACGCTCGCAAAGTGGTGTTCGGCATTACGGAGGTCATAAAGCTGACAGTAAACAGAGCCTGACAACTTTGCTATTTTCGTCTCGAGATACGTATTGATTTTTTATTATAGACTGTCAAAGTGAAATCTGATCGCAACGAAAATAGAAGCAATATCTGATAGAAATTCGGACGAGAATCGAGTCAAAATTATAGCAGTAATCTATTTCAATAATCGCGCTACAGATTTTACCTTGCCCTCTTTATTCATCGGAAAAATTTTTGAAGAAAAATAAAAATTCCTCAGCTTCCAAAGAAGCAAAACGCGCGCCAATTATAGTTGACAAATCAAGCACTCTGCATTACTATCTGTCGGGCAACAATCTCTTGAAACCAGTCAACTTTTCCGCCAGCGTCTATTATTAAAACGGTACGTTTCACCTCGAGTAAACTTAGCATCAAAAGGAAAAAAAAACTTTATTTCCTCCGCCTCGCCACTCGACGTCTTGACTCCGGCGGAAGAAATACAGCAGCTGGAGCCGAGATTTTCCAAAATATATTTCGCGCTCATCTCTCCGGTTAAGATCCGCGGAATCGATTCGCCGCTCGGGATGAAAAGCCGTTCAAAAGCAGCACACGTACGTTACACACTTCTTTCGCCATTACAAAAATAACCCCGCCGCCGCGCTGCCGAAAAATATATTTTCACCTTTCGAATTTTCTGCCACTCGCGGCTGCTTTTACCGGCGGCCTTTTTATTTTTAATCTTGCTTCTCGAAGCGGCCGATTTTGCGAAAGCTGTATTTTCTTTTGACGCCGCGGCGGCTTTAATATTGCTCTGCCGCGAAAGAAGCGCGAAATCATTAAAATGTCGCGTAAGCAGAATTCGAGGAAATTATAAATTCTTCTTTTAGTTAATTACTAGTCTTACCGCGAAGAGCTCAGAACTTCCTAGAATGTTTACACGCGTCGCAAAGTATTACTTAGAAGCACAACATAAAGCTTTGATTAAGATATTTCGAAAAACGAGGCGTTCCTCGCGGATCTCAATAACGAACGAGTTGCCGCATGGGCGATTTTTCTCGATTTCCGGGCCGCTCTATTTTCCAATTGACGGGGGGTGACTTCCGCTTTGTGACGAAAAAAAAGAAGAGAGAGAGAGGGAGCCGCATCGCTCGACAGAGAGAAAGAGAAGGAAATAGTGCAGCAGGCTAGGTTTTAATCGTTTCCCCGCGCGCGAGCTAGAAACGGTCTCTGAGCTTTATTTGAAAAGTCTGCATTGCAAAGGACTTCGCAATTTACACCGCAACTTTCCGCCCCGCGGCGCAGAAACGCCGCCGTATAACTGCCCTCGCGCGTTATGCATACGTATTTCTCGGCGATGATGAAAAGTGCCGCCAGGTTGTAATGGTTTAGAGGGCGAGGGGGGACCGCGGAAATATCGTCGGAGCTGCGCGGGGGATTGAAATTCATTCGATTAATTAGCTTCGGCACCGCGGAGAGAATGAAGTTTTTAGAGTCCCCTTTCCATCGCGGAGTAATTAAGATAAGAAAAAGAGACCGAGTCGTAATAGATTCAAAATTCAGGGTATAATGAACTTCTTGATTAACCCTTTGAACTTTCTTCGATCCTTTTTTTTTTTGTCGCCGTGCGCATTAAAACTAGCTGGGACGTAGTACGTTTTGCAAAGGCGAACGACGAGCTTTTTTGGTTTTCGAACAAAAAATGCTTGTTCTTTTATATGTAAATTACGATTAGCGTAAAATGAATATTCCGAATTTCAAAAGTGAAATGGAGCCAAAAAAAATGTTGAAAGAAAGATTCTTTAACATGCATTACACTATTTGCTCGTGGAAATTTTTGTAAATGTAAAAATCGGAAATTAAGGCCTAAATAATAATAAATATTCAATAAAAACGATATAAGAAAATATTTTCGAGCTTTTCCTTTATAAATCCAAGAAAAACTTGAGGGAGAAAAGCTTCTAGTAAATATTACTACATATTATGACTGTCATACACAACATATGCTTTACGTAGAATATTTTTCGGAATTTCCCAAAAATCCTTATTCACTCCTAACGAAACTTCTCAAGATGTCATTAAACAAAATAAAACCGTCAACGATTTCCTTTAGTCCAGCTAAAACTCGGCTGCATTGCAGCACAGTTTTCTCAAAGTTCATTAAACCATATTTATCCTAATCCGTTACCAACGAGCAGCAGAATGCCGGCATCGCATGCAGGCTCCGCTGAACAGAGAGCTCGCTCGTTATTCTATTGTTTATCCTTCGGCTCGCGCGCTCGCCAGTTTCATAAATAAATTACGGCTCTCGAGCAAAAAGCAGCAGCAGCGGCAGCAGCCTCTCTTAGCGCAGCGAAAGAAGCTCAAGAGAATACTCGCTATACATCGGGGCGATCCTTACTGCGGGAGCAGCAACAGCAGCAACAGCGGCGAAAAAGTGTTCGCGCTTGCGCCGAGTTTCCTAAGACCTGGGAGAGAGCTTTCAGCCCGCGGAAAAAAGCTGGCTCGGGATCTCCGCGAGGAAAGGGCTCAGGGCCGGTAACTAATGCACAAGCCTGACAAACTGCGCGCGGGGGCTAAAAACAAAGGCCGTGTCAGCAGCTCGCCCAACTCCCACGGGGATCCCCCGGATAATCCCCGGAGAGGCGCCAAAGGCAAATACCTGGAAGGTCCTCCCCTCTCTCCATCTCTCTCTCTCTCGCGCGCGCGAGAAGCCTCCGAGGACTTGTTTGACAAACAAGTCTCGCGCCCGGTGTGCTCGCAGCTCCTCCTCCGAAAAAAAGGGCAGCGCCAACTTTTCCCAGCCGAATGCGCGGCGGCGGCCGATTGACCGGCCGGCTGGAAAAGGCGACGAAACTTCATTTACTCTCTCTCTCTATCCTCTGTGCTCTGTGCACGTACACTTGTTGATATTGTTCCTTTTTGCGCCGACAACTTTTTCTATAAATCGTTGAGTCGAGGCCGCGAGACTCGGAAATTAATTCGTTTACTTTATGAGCTTCGGATGTTTATTTGCGCGCCGGTTTCCAGATTTACTTTCAGGCTTGTTTAGCGAGCTGGAATTTGTGCATATATATATATATATATGTATTGCGTGCAAATATACATAGCTGGATTTCTAGGGTGTTTCGCGTTCGAGCAATGAATGCTCGTGTTTGTTATTTGTTTTGCAAACTATGCCTTTTCCAACTGACCATGAAACGGTCGATATTTTCACTCAGTCCAGATCGCTTTGAACAATGTTTCAAGATAGCTTTCGGAGTTGCTTAGACAAAAATTGGGCTTGTAAATTTATGCGAATTGTAAATAGAAATTTGCGAACAATCTAAAATAATACCTATTGATAAATGCACAACTGCATCTCACAACGTCACGTGTCTGAATTTAATAATAATCGTTCATATCGCGCAAATGTTACCGCGCTCAACTACAAGTACAACTAACTACGTTCATTTACATATAACATGATTGCACAATAGTTCTTACTAAATAAATCCCAATTGGACGAGAGTGTCCTAATTAAATTATCGAAATAACGCTTGCAAAACAGTCGACAAGCGGGGCGCGCAAAACACCAATGGCATCATCGCCATTTAAGAGCCAGTTGTTAAGCTCGCAAATTAGCGCGCGACTATACTACCCACTAAAGCCTCCGAACTTAAAAGCAGGCCCGTCGTCGGAAAACTCGCTCTCTCGCCATTCTTGCCGACGGAGGGAGGGGGAGACTCGAAGGTCTCGGCCCCTCGTCATAAAACTCGGCTCGCGAAATTCCGCTTTAAAGCGAACTTTAACGCGGAACATGTTTATTCGCCGCAACGTCGCCGACTAATTCCCTGCCTCACGCACCCGAGAGCGAGAGGAGGGAGAGGAGGAGGCACGCAAGTGTCGTGTCGTCCCTTTCGCTCTCGAAGTAAGCTTTCTCTCGAGGAGAGGAATCAACTTCTGCCGGTGTCTGTGTGTGTGTATGTGTCTTACCTCCTAAGTTTCCGCTGCACTTTCCCAAGTAGAGGACTGCTGCGCGCCGAGGAACTTGTCCCCACCCACCCTATCTCTTCTCTCTGCTACACGGGAACTTGAGGGGGAGGGGGGGGGGCACAACGCTACGTAGTACAGTGTGCCGCGCCGGCATTAGGGCGGATTTCTAAGTGGATAACTTGGCGAATTAGTCTCGACGACGAGGTCGCCGAGGATGCTCCTCCTCCCCCTCCTCCCGCTGCTACTTCCTTCGGGCTGCGTTTCTCTGAGACAGAGAGAGAGAGAGAAGTCCTCGGACCTTCTTACCTTGTTATTGCAGTTGACAAGGCGCTCGCCGCTGGTTTTTATCTTATTTTTTGTGTCTTGGCCTTTTAATTTCGAACCTGCCGCGCGTTGTTTCGGAAAAATTCGGCGATTCTTCGTGGCGATTCTGCAACTTTTTCACTGTGTTCTGCTGATTAGAAATTCAGAAGGATTGCTGATTATAGTAAATGCATGAAAAGTTGTAAGAGTCGCTGTCACTTATCTGAATTATTATCAAGAGACTAGAACTAAACAACTGTCGGAAGATGCATTTTTAATGTGACATTTGATCGAGGATTATTCGTAAGTTTGCCGTTAATAATTAAAAATAATGAAACTAATTCAATACTGGATAACCGTGCAAATGAATACCGAAATAAAAAAACTGCCTCTTAAAAGTCAATAATTAAACTCCATGAAAAAAGGCTTTCCTCCTCCAAAAAAAAAAAACTCGCTCACTTTCCCCAAGCTATTTCTCACTCCTCCCGAAGCTCGATCCTTGTCTGTTGACATAATTTCCTTAAATTAGCCAATAAATAAAGCCCCTCCTCGCCCCCCCCTCCCCTCTTATCTCGGCGCGCGATAAAAAAGAGCAGCAACGGCAGCGGCAGCAGTACCTCAATCGAAGCCGGGCAAAAAAAAAAAGCTCCTCCGCTCCGCTCGTATCCGAGTAAATAAGACGGGGGACCCGACGCAGCCAAAAAGCGGCTCTCGCGATTCGATAGCCGATAAATCCGCGGGCGCAGCTGCCAAAGTAGCATTGTGCGCGCAGAGGAAGGCGCCGGAGGGAGAGCGAGAGAGAGAGAGAGAGAGAGAGAGGGAGACTCCGCATGGCCATTGTGTGTGAGCTGCGGGCTTTTTAATCGGGCGGCAGCGGCCAAGTTCCTCTCTCTCTCTCTCTCCTCTCCTTCTGCCATGGGCGAGCTCTCTTTTATTTGGGAGAGAGGCCGGCTGTGTGTTCGACAAGGATTCCTCGCACCTCCGAGCGCCTTTGTGGCGGCGCGGCTGCGACCTTGGCTCGAAAGCCGCGAGCGCACCGAGCCTCTGGAATGCAGTCGAAATGCATGTAGGGGAGATACGAGCCGTGTAGCTATGCTTTGCCCGGGACTTTTTTACCGACTCCTCTTCCGCTGGCTTCTCTTTCTTAAGCGCTGCCTCTCGGAGGGGGGAGGAGACGGAGGAGGTGAAGCCGGCTGCCGCCGCCGCCGCTGCTCGGGGAACGAAGTGCGCGGATGTGCGTATTCTGCGCCGATGGGAACGTGTTAGATAAGGATTTGATCATGTTGTGTTGCTTGCTGCTCGAGTAATTATATGCTCAGAGTGCGCGTCTGCTCTTGGATCAAGCGAAAATGCACTTCGAGCTCATTTCTTCTTTTTTTTTTCTTTTTTAGAATCGCAGGAAAAATTTTGCGCGGAACAAAGAGCAATAATTATGTTCTCCAGCAAAGAGACTCGAAGCTTAAAATAATATTATTCGCAGACAATTATTCTAGATCCGAGTCTGCCGTGCCCCTCGTTTTAATAATGAAGCGTAATTACGATAAGAAGCGTTTTTTGCCAGGCGACAATACCGGCATTACCGCTCGCGATAGCCTCGACGCAGCATCAAAGCGCGCGCGGAGAGTCAGGAGACGTAAACAAAAAGAGTCGGCAGCCGTCAAAGAATTCCCGTCACGTTGACAATTACGTGACACTCGTTTCGAGCGGGGGCGCTTTCCATCTCTGCTTTGTATTATTCAGTCGGCCTCTCTCTCTCTCTCTCTCTCTCTCTCTCGCCTCGCGGAAGGAATCGCGCGCCGTGAAAAATGCGACGCGTAAAAGCGTCTGCCGCCTTACTACAGCGCGACGATGCCGGTTCTCCTTTTGCATTTCCGCCCCGGTAATCGCCCACGTGTGCGGACAATACTTTGCGGGAGGGCCTTTGTCGCGAGGCGCGAAGCCCGGCAGAGTTTAAGGAGGGAAAGAGTTAAGCGTGATTTCTGGGCTTTTAATGCTAATTTTTGCTAACGTTTTGGGGAAGAAGAAGCTTTTGGCTTGCGGGCTGGTGTCGTGTTTTAAGAGATTATTTTGGATATTTAACTGGGTAGTTCGGGCTGACGTTCGTTTGCAATTTGAATTTTATCCTTGGTATTATGTAAAGCGGTGAAAATTTTCGGCGAAAAGCTGAAAAAGTATTTTCAATTTATCTAACTTATATAGTTGATAAAATTCCGTTAGAATTTTAACGACTGCACTGTAAAAAGAGCGCATGCAATAAATAGTAATGAAACGAAAAGAACGCTGTACAAAGTTATTCAAGTAAAATTATGAACTAAAGTTTCTTCTACCCCGAATGATGATAATGACTGCAAAAAGATCTTTAGGAACTGCAGTGACGAAAAAATTTGAATATACTTTTTCCGACATAAAAAGCAGTACGAATGTCATGCCAGAAGAACTCCATTAACGGGAGTGGTCAATGAAAAAGTGTCTAATGCTTTTTTCTCGTTTACACTTTATATACCCTCGCCGCCTTTCTATACGCGGACGGTTTCAGCTTCGTTAAAAGAAATATATTTACGCTTGAACAAAAGCTTCCAGTGTACTTAGAGTAATATCGGACATTAAGCTTTTGTTTCGCGCGAAAAACTTTTAATCCTTCGAGTACGTGTATTATAGCGGGCGAAGGGCTAAGTAAGTTGAAAAATATTAATATTTTAACGTTGCTCCGTATTAACTTCGGTCCCATAAATATTTTAACAAAGCGAAGACACTTTAAAAAGCAGCGTGATAAACGGCGTTGTTATAGTTTCTAGGAATAGCTGACACCGCGAATCCCCGACAATAATTACGCATTAAAACTTTTCTTGAAAGTAATATAAAATCCTGTATTATTAATTGAGTAATAAAGACTTTGGAGCGCAGTGTAAGTGGAGTTTGAATGTTAAATTTTATTATCGCATTAATCATAATGCAGCCAGGAGGCGCGTAAAATAGAGTTCCACCGTTTATAATGCACGAAGATGTTTATAGACTGGTGAAATGTTGAATTATTGTTGAAACATCTTTTATTTAATTGTAGAATAGGAGTCTTGTAGGAAGATTAATAAAAAAACATCCTTATGCATGGACACTGACAATTTATTGCAAACACAATTGGTGAGCGAGAATAATCTGTCCTTCGAGCTTACAATCGGACCTTGATTGATTATTGCAAAATCGCGGAAGCAGGCGGAGCGCACATTACAAGAGCATCGCGAGGCACTTTTACTTAGCTCGAGTTTTCCTTTTGGCTGCGGCTCAGCTACCCTTCGGCTGGTGTGTGTCCAAGATCGAGGCTGGCCCAGTGTGTTCTCGCGAGATCGGAGACTAGCGCAGGAGAGAGGGCGAGCCGACAAGCGTCATTGCTTTTATACTCCCTTGACTCTCCTGAAGTATTCCGCGAATTATCTAAATGTTACCGCGAATTTTCGCACTGGCGCGCGAACATTCAAATCGATCGGTTACATTGTTAAAAATAAATTGCGAGTAAGTGAAGCGAGACTTGTGATATCCATTGACTCTGATTCATTACGAAATGCGAGAAATGAATTTTATTTTAAAACAAAAACGTAGATAATAAATACAATAATAAATAAAATAAGGCGAAATCAGTTTATCCATTTGTATAATAAAAAAGTTTTAAAATTATTTTAACTCTTATTATTAAGTACGTTTAATTTTGAACGACTTAATTAAAGACTTGTCGGTTTAAACGAATATTAAGTAATAAAAACGGTTTAAAAGCAAAATTATAATACAATTAATATTCAGAGTCCAAAGTTAACCTAAAAATTGGCTAAAAGCGAATTAAAAGCTTTCAAATACTTTTTCAGAGAATTATCATAAAATAACACTTATAATAAATCTAAAAATAAAATATACGACAATAAGTAAATCGGCTCACTGACGCGGTTAGTTAGACATTCGGACCACTTGCATCCAATAATCCAACGTAAAATTTACCCACACACCCTATACAAATGAAGCATCACACCCCCGTCAGTTTTCCCAAATCCATTTGCAGCAATGAACAGAAACGGCTCGCGCCAAAGATAAGATAGCGGCTGAAAGAGAGACCGAGCAGCGGGGAATCGAGAGACGCGCGGCAGGCGGCGGCAATCAGTTATATACGTTCAGGCTCTCCGCGAGGCGCCGCGCATCGGATGGATATATATTCGCGCGGGACTAACGAGAAAGCTCGAAGCTTTTAATCATGCGCGCGCGAGCTATAGGTTTTCGCCGCGCGGCTTCCTCGCCCGCTGGAAATTTGACGTTTAAATGCAAAGGGCGCGCGCGCGGGGTCGTTTGTTGCGGGGAGATTTTTAATTTTTTTCGCTCTTTCATTGAATTCGAACGCGGGATATTCGGGAGAGGAAGTTGCGAATATAAAACGGATTTTTCGCGCGCGGAGAGATGCTGCGGTTCGGAAGCTCGAAACTTTCTTCCGTTTTTGATTAAATTTTCTACTTTGCCAAATGCTTTGTACAAACTGTATACTGCAGGATAGAACACACCGCACCTTGATATTTCGAAACTTTCGACGCTTCAAAATAGCAGAGACCACTTTAAAAAGTTCACCCGCGCAAAAAGGGGTCGACTCCAAAGCCGCAAAAAAGGCCCGCTAAATAATCGGCAAAATAATAGCCCGATTTCCTCGCCTCGGAAAACTTTGCTCCCTTCGATAAAAATTAGAAACCCAATACACCTCGGTATTATATCACTCGCGCTTCATCTGGCGATCGTCGCGCGGCCCGCGCACAAAGCCCGTGTCAAAAACACGGTCGCTCCATAAGTTTTTCGCGCGCGCGTTCGGAGAGCCCTGGCCGTCATCGATCGGCGCGCTCTCATTAATAAAATTTCCTCCGTACGAGCTCTGCCTTTTATCGCGGGCGCGGCGGCGTTGCCGGCACGGCAAAAGCTCTCTCTCTCTCTCCCTCCGGTTGCATTACGCGATGAGCTCTGTTTGTATGCGGAGAAACGCGCGCGCACGCCGCCCCCGATGTACGAGGCGAATGATTTACGCGCGAATCGGCGGTGATACATCTCGCGCGCGGGGCCGCGCGCTCTCTCTCTCTCTCTCTCTCAAATAAGGTGACTTTTTGCGCGCGCCCAGGATTTGTATCCGCGGCCTCGGAGGGCTTTGACTGATGGCTTATGGATATTATATCGATTGGAAAGAGGTACCGGGCGCCCGGGTGCTTCTTCTCTTTTTTTTTTTTTCTTTTTGTTTTTTCTTTTTTTTTTGGTTTTTCACGCCGCCTGCGATTCGAGCTGCCGTTGAAAGCTCTTTTGTTGCGCTGATTTTCTTTACGGGGCTGTCCATTGTTTTGGCAATCCTTTCGTCAATTGGGATTTTACGGTGGACAGAAACTGCTGCGAATTAAATGCTTGTAGTGATAGAATTAGTTTTCAGAGATGTGTCGCCTTTATGTCAGCATTATATTTATTTCGCTTTTCATTTTTCATTGCGCATTACGCCTTTATTCGTTCCGCAATGCTAAATAAGCTTGTGAAGCTTCTTTAAAATTTCAATGAACAAGTTCGGGAAAGTGACGGAATTTCCCCGAAAATAGCATTTACATCGCTCAAAAATAAATGCGTAGCGATCGTTTGTCCTTTAAAAATTCGCCAACAAACTAGCAAAAAAAAAAATTAAAATCTAATACCGTGTTTACGTTTGAAAACGAGGTCAAAAGCACTCCCCCGCGAGCGAATTTCTTCATTAACATTCAGCCCGAGCCACTCCGAGCGCTCCTGCAACCTAATTCCCTCGAAAAACCAAAGCACCTAAAAACACTACGTACACGCATTTCATTAAAAGCAAAGTCACCCCCGCAAGCTCCGCCGTGTTCCCTCGTTCCCCCGCGCGTCTCCCACAATCACTTTCGCAGAGCGGGGCAAAGTAATGAAAGTTCAACGTCGCGGCCCCTCGCAGCTTTATAATATTCAGCGGCGCTGCCGCCACGGGCCGTAACGGTGTGTGGCAGCGAGCCAGTAAATTAATCGATAGAGAGCCGCGCGCGGATATCCCATTACTCGGGCAGGCATCAAAGATCGCCCGGCCATTCATGCGGGGTGCGGCCGCTCATTCGCAAATGGAAAGTGCATCGAACGCCCGGATACACGCGTGTGTATAGAGGAGCGAGCGGAGATGCTGCCGCTGCCGCTGCTGCTGCTTTTTTGGGGCCGGAGGTCAACTGGCGCTGGCGGAATTGGGTTAACTGCCGGGGTTGGGAAAGGCGCCGGCGGGAAGTCGGATTTTTTGGTTAATTGCTTTTCTGATTTGAGATGGGTTTTATGTGAATTCGAGTCGCGGGGATGATTTGGGTGGAAAGTTTTGCAGTTGAGAATTTATGCGGTTGACAGCGAGAAAAAGTCGATTCCGACGAATTTCAAATGCGATCGCGGGGAATTTTTGAGTTCGACTTCGTGCATTATTCTTTATGACAATTACGAAATTCGTCTGTGCGAAATGTATGGCTTATGAAGATTTCACGTAATATTTTCTACTACTTATTGAAAAATTGGATAATTACGAGAATCAATCGATATCTTGCGCAACGATACCGAATATAAAAAAGTAATTCAATTTTCACGAATAAAATACTCGCGGCTAATAATTCCCGAGACCGCAATATAATGCCTTTACACGAACGTTATAAGTCGAATATCGGCGAAGACAAACGTTCCTCGACCGAAACTTTGTAACTGACGAAACAGAACGCGGGTTTAAATCAAGCGCTCGCGCTCGGCAACTCCAAACTGGGTCAATAATAGTTTAGCTCTTCGAGCTCGAAAGGCTTGAAGAACTGGGCGGCGAGGGAGGGGGGAGGGGGAGGAAAGAGAAAAGGAGACTCGGGAGATATATAGAGCCCATTAAGAACCCGAGGGGAGAGAGAGAGAGAGAGAAGCGGCCCGCGTCTCGGGCGATTTGTCGAGGCGCGCATCGAACTGCCAATTCCACGATAATACGCGCTTAAGCCAATCAACGTGAAGCGATCGTCATTACACTCGTGAGAGAGAGTCCGCGTGCGGCCGCGACTTTTACCCCCGGCTAATCCCGCGAAATCGGGTTTACAAGCGTCCGCCGCGGCCGCCGCCGCGCGGCTTTGCGCTACTTAGCCTCTTTTTTTGCGCAACCGACGCGGTTAAAATGTTTCTTTTAATGCGAACTTGTCTCTTTCCCCCCTCCGGCTCGATCGTTCGCCGCGTCCTTCCTTTTTATACGAAGGGGTTCTTGGTACAAGTGTTGATTATTTAGGAGGAGCGGCGGGATATTCGTTCGTTTTTCAGAAGACCTAAAGGTACTGGTTGCGGTGTTCAATGTTTTAGTCGAGATAGTACTGGAATTTATAGAAGCCGAGGGAGAATGAAACGAGAATGAAAGTTGAAGGGTATAATGCGAATTAAAAATTTTTTTTTTTATAAAAAGTATATTTTATTTTTATGAATTATTCAATTTCAAAGCTTTAAGAAGAAATTCGTTTGATTTTTCAATTTTGCCTTCCAAATGTTAGAAAGAATGTACCACGATATAATAGATGTATTTTGCGTGAATCATTATAATGCTACTTGATATTATAATTCAAAGTATTATTTTCAATAAAATTAGATAAAACATTCTTCCCCGCAACGAAAGCTTTATTTACCCGAAAGTCCGAAAATGCAGAAGAAGCACAATCGATAACCCATTAAGTTCCCTCCGAAAATTGCATATTTACGCTCGAGACGCGAAAAGCAAGCATTACCGATCCAGATATAAATCGCTTACAAGCTTACAATTGAAATAAAGTCCGCTTACCAGGGGGCAATCCGCCGGCACTCGATAGCCCATCTGCCCCTTACAAATCACGCTCCGGACTCCTCTATTTCATCCCGGCGCGCGCATTAAAGACAAGTTAATAAAACTGCTGATAAATCCGGGCCGGATAGCGGAGAGAGAGAGAGCGCATCGTTGCATAAAATAAATCCTCCGGATCCGGATCGGCAAGGGGCCGCTCTCTCTCTCGGTTTATCTAAGGAAGCGCGCCGGCACCCAGATATCGGGGGGGGGGGGCGGCCGTACTTGGCCCAGGAGAGAAGCTAATGCAGCGCGTAACGCCGAACGCGGGGGGATATCTGTCGGGACGCATCGGGAACAATGTGTATAAGCCAATCTCGACTGCGGCCGTTTTATCGGCGGGAGAGGCTCTCCTTTTATCTGGCGTTATATTATGCTTTTGCTTTACCTGGACGACGTCGGTGGCTGCTGTTGGGGATAAGGTTCGAGAGTCGCTGCTGCACTGATAAAGGAGAGGAAGGCTGCTGGGGGAGGGAGATAAGCCGCTGAGTTATGAGCTGCCGATTGGCGGCAGGTTGTGCTTTAGCTTCTTTCGCGCTAAGAATCGCTAAGCTACTGTCGCCGATTAACCGCTGATCAGTTTGTTTCGGGTTGCTCTGCGTCTTTTCAGGCTTGACCGCGCGTGTTTTACAGCGCTTGATCCTAAATTTTGAAGATTCACTCCTTTGTTCATGCTTGTTAAGTGAAAATATGTCCGTCAATTAACGAAGAATGTGCAGAGATTTCTTGGCTACCTTATTTTCGGACAAAAGAATAACTCCCCCGTTTACGGCGTAAAATATAAATAATCTCGTTCATTTGCATGCGAGCAATAGGAGAATAATGTACGCCTGTAAATTCCGAAAGCTTCTGTTTACAGCAGGGCGTTCTCGCATTTTCTAAACAAATAACGCGCGGCGCTTATACAATGAATAAGGAAGGAGCCTTTGTGAAAAATGCGCGAGCGCTTGAATGGCGGCGCTTCATAATGCCGTAGGAAGCTCCGTAAAAACGTCACATTACCGTAAATCCCCCTCCGTTGCGCGCGACAGCCTCGGCGCGGGTCGCCGCGGCGTTTAAGCGCTATTTGCATTTCTATAATCGAATCTTCTTCCCAAACAAATTGGCCGCGGCGCGTCGCTTTCTCGTCCCCGTCGTCGTTATTAGCGCCTGTGTACGACATAATTAATTTCCCGGCCCGACACCTCTTCGCGGGTAAGCAAAGAAAGAAAAAAAAAAGATTTAACGATGTTGCTCCTTTGGCCGCTATCGGTTAATTAAATCTCGGTGTACGCGCACTTTCCGGCGCATAATGCGATCTGTACACACGGGGGGCCCGGCCTCGTAAAACCCGGACGTACCTATAATTGATATTCCGGGTCACGAACGCGTAACTTTGTCGCCGGAGGAGGAAAAAAAAAACGAGGCCACGAGGAGAGAGAGAGAGAGAGGGAAGCGCTCGCGCGAAATAAGTGCACTTCTCCGAGATCGGAACCGAGGAAGAAGCTCTCCCTGTAGGCAAGAAGTATCGAAGCTCGGACCGTAAATGTGGCAATTATAGCGTACGAGAGAGAGAAGAGAGCCCGGAGCTCGACACCCGGCAAAGGCTCTGACCGAACTTTGCTGGGAAGAAATCCGACCAACTTCCTTTTTACCCACTCTCGGTCGGGGAGACTTTTTCCCCGTTTTTTGCTGCGTCGCTGACTTTCTTCACTGGGCACTAGCGCTTTTTTGCCCTCTTTTCATTGACTAGCTTAGCGAGTCGCCAAAGTTTTTACTTGTATCATCAGCTTTTTTTTTTGGCGACGGTTACATTAATAATGCATGACGTCGTTAAAATGCAGGAATTTGGAACGAGAGAGAATTTTATCGCGCGCATTCTGATATAAGAAACCGTACACAGAGCTTTAAATGCTTATAGTTCGTTTAATCGACGTTTATTCGTTTTGATAGAGAGAATCTGTGTAAAAATATCCAATATCACACAATCCGCGCTCTATCTTTACTCGTCTTTGCACTTTTCACCGAAACCTCGAGCGCGTAAACCATCACCGGTCGCACCTGCTATCCTTTATCACATCAAAGCATTGCGATACAAAGCGCGCCTAAATAATTCATCCCGCAAAGGCAGACCTCCCTTCTAATTTACGTCGAAGGCGAAAAAGCGGACCGCGCGCATAATTCGGATCTCTCTCTCTCTCTCTCTCTTCCGAATTAGTCAAAGACACAGAGCTCCCCGGGCCATCAATATCCTCGGGGTGGATTTTTTCGAGCTCCTCCAAGAGCGCTCGCCGCGGCCCGAAAAGAAAGGGAGAGCGTAACGAGCGACGCAGCCGGGGCTAATAACAGGGGAGCGCGAGGCGCTGCGTACTTTAAGATCTACGATCTCGCAGGCGTGAAATACGCGCGCGTCTCGCTCTTCTTGGCCCCTATCTTCCTCTCTCTTTCTTGCGTAATGAATGTACCGGGCAGGCCCCTTCACTCCGAGAGAGAGAACGGGGCGCACTTCCGATTTCATCTGCATACGCGCGCGGCGCGCGGGGCTACTATTTATTACCGCGGATCGTAATAACGCACTCTCTCGCCCCCCGCTACAAATTTCTTTTTCATCTGCTTTTACTTAATGATCCTGTTCCCCCCCCCCCTCCCTCCCCCCTCGCATGTATACGACTTTATAAACTATCGGGGGCCCCTGACTCGGGGCTAGGAGATCCGATCGCGGGAAATGAAAAATAGACGCGAGCATTAGTGCGGCTTATATTGCGTTATCGTTTTACTTACTTGCGCTTTCGGTATTTATGGCTTAAAATATTTCGCTCCGATGGTCTGTGGGAGTTGCGCGCGCGGGAACTCTATGGGAGGCGGTTGGCTTTTTAAATTAACATTTTTCTTGCTGCCGTATCTGCGGAATCTATTTTATGGAGACGTATAAATTTAAAATTAATATACAAACTCGGTATAAAAACCCGCTCGACCGTCGCGACGAGCTGCAGTGCCTATATGTATTAAATTCAAAAACCGTGAAAGATTGATGTTTGAAGCTAAGGTATGGACAAAACTTGGCAGAATCTTCGCCAAAGTTAAAGAACGAAATTTGACCGACCGACTGTTCATTTGCACATCTTATTGATGTTTCTCCGATACGTTCGTTCCCTCTTTACTTTACGTATAAATCTAGAGCAAACCCCTCAACGCAGCCAAAAAACTTTCCGAAAACGCGCGATTATAAATTTACCAAACGTTATCCCCGCAGACGAACGACGCGATAATCCCGAAAATATATATCCATTGCACCTGAACGCGGAGGCGCCCTCGGTGCTTTATCCGGCGCGCGCGTTAACCCCGCTAATATGTACCATGACGCATCGTCTCAGCTGGCATCGTCTCCTGCATTCCCGAGACACTTTAACGACTGGCGCGCCGCGGCGCATCCGTCAGCCGGTAATCAGGCGCCGCTCCGCTCTCGCAACGATCCGCGTCCAATAAAATCCTTCCCTTTTTCCGCCCCCTGGAAGCGTCAAGAGCTCGGCAGCGCGGCGCACTTAAACGCCGCGGAAATAAGGCTTTTCCTTGTACTCCCTATACCGAATCTGGGTCGAGTATTCATAGTGCTTCGGCGGCACCGGCGTCAAATATCGCGCGCGAGGCGCGCGTCGTACGCGCGCGAGAGCTTCCAGAACGCGATGCACGCGTACTATTTTCAGCCGAGCGATCGATTCCGGGGGGTTTCGTTTTTATTTTTTTTTTTATTTTCTCTGTCCTCCTCGGCTTTTTTTAGATTGCTGCCGCGGCGCTTGGAATTTACGGTATATCCCGAATGTACGATAACCTACTGTTAATTTCGGCCGCGTCGAGTCGTCCGTCATTATTTATACGAGTCTGATAAATCAGGGGTTGATTTCTCGTATTTACTTGAGCTATCAGTTTTACGGTAATTATTGGCAGTTTCATTAGTGACTTTTATTTATGTGCTTTGCTTAAGTTTGTACTATTGTTAGAGACATTATTGATTACATGATTTAATTAAAAATAATTATGAAGGAAAAAAGCGAGTAAATTCGTTAATAAATAAATGATTTTAATTGGGTACAATGCAGCATTGTTAAAATTTATATATAGATATATTGAAAATGCTAAATTGTGCACAATTAAAATGTGTACAACTCTTACGTGCACAAAAAAACCAATGCCCATTTCTTTTTAGTCTATAGAAAATACTTATAATCTTACGAAACTATAATACAAGCCCATTTCTAGCCTCTTAAAAACATTGTCACATAATATCCTTTAACTATTTTTCCGCGAACAATTATATTGTCCAGACCTCGAAGCAACGAAATATTCTTTTCCGGTCAATATCGCGAAGGTGGGTTTATATCGCGCGCGAAATCTCGGAAAAATTCTGAAAAACAAACATCCGGAGAGAGAGAGAGAGAGAGAGAACGCTCGCGATAAATTCTCGGGGCAATACGCTTCCTCGGCTGCTCCCCCTTCCTTTCTTGCTCGGAGCGAGAACTGCAGACGGAAAGAAAAGGAGCTACGGAGCCGAGGAAAGGAAAGAAAGAAAGAGAAAGCCGCAAAGCTAACGTTATTGCCTATTTCCAGGGCACACGCCGAAATGAGAAAACAGCAGTGGCGAAAATACAAAGGAAACGGCGCGGGGGGAGGGTCGGGGGAAAAAAAGTATAAAGGAATCAGGTGAAACGACGACGACAAGAAGCGGCGGCGCCGGCAAAAGAAGGAAAACTCTCTCTCTCTCTCTCTCTCTCTCGCGCGCGCGCGGCTTATACGCGGAATTCCCGGGTTATTGCAACGCCTTAACGCATCCCCGAGCTTTTTCCATTACGTAGCTGCCCTCGTTATGCTGTAATTTTGGCCGTTTTTCGGGCCGCACCTTGGCCGACGACCAAATCCATACGCGGATCCCGGCGCCATTATAGATGTAGGTTAGGCCACTTGAATTACGATGATCCCCTGAGCACTTCCCCGGAGAAAAGCGACTCGCAGCCGTTCCTCAACTGCCTTAAATCCTTGGAAAAACGATTAAACTTCGCTTCTCTCTCCTATCTCCTCCCCCCCCTTCGGCGCGCCCGACGAGCTAAGAACCTTTCGGAATGAAGAACTTTAATTAAAGCAACGCATTTTTATCGTCGCCGCCGCTGCTGATCATTCGAGCTTCTGTTTTTCCGAGCCTGGATTATATTGCCCGGAGGCTCCATTTTTATCGACTGCGTTAGACTCGCGGATATCTATATAGGTGGGTGGCAATTCGGTCTGAGCAATAAGTTTTTAGCAGAAGGAAACGTTGATAACGGCCGGTAATAGGCTTTTGTAAGGAAGGCTGTAATTCGATACATTTCAATAGCGCGAGCAATTTTTATCGCATACTAAAAGCGATACCGGACCGTTGATATTCGGTCTTTAAAAAGAAAACGACGGCAGCGGAGTTTTGTTTCATTTCACTGCCGGCAACGAAACGACAGCAATATTTGATGAAAATTAAAGTGACGGGAATTACCAAGTTGAAAGTTCATATTTCAAGTATTTAATACTCGAGAATTTAATAAAAAAAATTTAATTTTAAAGTAAGTTTTATTTTTTGCAATTCGTAAACAGCATAAACTTAATGAGACCCGATATCATAAAGCCGGGAAAGAATATCTACAGAAGACTTTTGAATTTTTTTATTGCACTCATTATTTTTGCCTTCTTAATCATGAAAAAAATAAAGCATTGGACCTCTGCCGACTGGAGCTCGTTGCGAAATCTCCGCGGAAAAGAAGCCGCGAGAATATCCATTTTACCCAGTTGGCAAGAAGCGCAAACGGTCGGGGTAAATACTCGTTGTGTCGTGTTTGAATTTAGCCGCAATCAGACGAGACCGCGCTTTTTATTGCAGTTTTTCCTTGAGCCGCGAGCCGTTGCGGCTCTCGCTTTATTTCCAGACGCGGAAGAATCGCGACGTCAAATGAAATCAAATTAGGGGGCGGTCGAATGGAAACCGGAAAAAGCCCAAAAAGTACTGCCTAAATTCCCTGGGAAAAAGTTTCGAGATGGCCGTTTTATTTGCTCTTAGGCCGAATTCGTTCGCTTTGAGGTAAATGTAAAAGTGAAAAATGCGTTAAAAAATACAGGTTAAAAGGTTTTAAATGAAATTTGTGCTTAAAAAAATTTAATTTTCAAAATTATATATGAATTTCGCATAAAAGCGAAAAATATGCCGACGAATTCCTTTCATTTTTATTTAAAAAATGCATATATATGTTCAAGTGCTTTTAAAATCAGTTATTGGAGACTGGGACAACATTCCCTCAAAAAGCAAAAAGATTATTCGTGTATAACGTAATTATTTTTATAAACGTACACGGAAATCGCGTTAGAATCCGTAAAAATATTTTCAATTTTGGAATAAAAAGATGTAAAACAATGTTTTACCCACAAAAGATAATGCGATAATAAATATGAAGAACGATTTTACATCGCGAAAGTTTTTACCATACGGACTAATTGAGTAACGCAGTATTGGAAAATATCCCTGATTATATTCGAATGCCAAATGAGCGCATATTTTCTCGTTTTTCATGTAAAAATCCGACTTAAAAGCTAAATAATTTATCAAATACTAAACGCCGTTTTCCGGTATTAGAATCTCCTCTCCAACCTTCGCCAATCACCCAGAAAGCTCAGCTTCCCACCAGAAATAGATTCGTCGCGCCGCGCTTTCCCTGAAAAAGTGCATCAAGCTCGCAGCTAAAGCTCTCTCTCTCTCTCTCCAATCCACGCGGCCCACTCGCTGATTCCATTTATCAGCAGGCAGCAGTCAAAAGCGGGAACCGCGCTCCGAATCACGCTTCCTGCAAAATTGCAGCCAGCATATTTAACGGGCTTTAAACCGAGGCGGCCCGGCGGGGCGGAGGAGGGGGAGCTTAGCGCGCGTTATTGCGTGCCAGGTACGCGCGCGGAAAACCTTCGTCAACGTCTCGGGCGCGTCTCCTTGCGTCGGGGGGGGGGGGGGAGGAGGATGGGGCGCGGAATATCAATGCGGCCCATGAAATATGACGTTTTCATTAAAAGTTGCCGGGGCGCCGTCGCTATTAGACCGCAAGCCCGATAGGCGCGACGCAGCTTTTATGAGCTTCTTGCGCATTCCTCCGAGCGGCTCATTGAGTTTAACGCTTTCCTTAATGATCCCCCGCTGAAGCGGCTGTCAACGCTGTTTTGTCTCGCGCAGCCGGTTATGAGCTGCTTTTCGTCGGCGGTTGCTCCGTTGCGCTTTTTTTTTTTTTTGGAACGCGGAGAGCCGTCCTTCGAGCTGGAAAGTGGAAAGCTCCGTCACCGAGTGAGCGAGGTGCGGTATTAAAAATTTTCCTTAGGTGCCTGTGCTGTTGCGCGTAATTTAGTCGGGATGTGATATTCTTGTTGGTTTGAAATGTTAAAGTACATAGATAACATGGATTTTGAAATTTTGTATATTTTGGCTTTGCAAACGGTGGGTGTATGTTTGAATATAACAAGATAACAAATAAATCAGTAGAGTAGATACAATTTCAATGCCAAATACTGCAATCATAATTCTCTTAATGCATATTGATTACTATTTGATTTATTTTGATATAGAGAGTAATCTTTCAGTTTAACCCTTTCAGTCATCTGTCTTCTACAGAGGACAGATCATTAAATTTTCTTATATAATATTGTAATAGTGTTTCGCGGTTTAAACGTTTAATTAAGCTTCAGTTTTACTCAAGTAATTATGTGGAAATGAATGTTAAACTTTCTGAATCTTTACAAAGATTAAAATCAAATAATTATAAACGTTTTCAGATGATCCGGTTTTTCTTCTTTTCCTATCCTAATGATTTTGCACATATATGTCTACTTTTACCCTGGTAGAGATAAAAGTATCAAAATTGGCCAGGAAAGTAAAAAATAGGTATTTTTAATTCCTATAGTTACCTAATTTTGATGTAACGATTTTTCGGATCATTCTCGCACTATTTTAATAGATTTAACATAACCAAGAAATATTCGAATCAAC
>JAWWEO010000023.1:473460-515085 GCA_035582975.1 Ormyrus labotus
AATACCTATTTTATACGTAAAATTTTTGAAAATACCTTATAAATAGATATTTAATGTTTTCCATCTCTACCAGGGTATTAACAATTTCTAAAAATATTAATTAGAATTTGATCTCACGGTTAGCTCGTTCCAAATTATAAAGTAGTCCCAATTATTGACATCTCTAGAACGTACGTATTAAAAGTTTAACTAAAACAAAATTTTTCCTAAAATATTTAATGTAATACATTATGTCATTATACTTAATATCAATGCTTTATTTTAAATAATAAAAAATCAGGACTGAAAGGATTATCGCGTAAAACTGTTTAATTGAACAGCATGAATTTGTTGCTACGAAAACATTGTTTTCCCGGAAATAAGTAAAAATATTTTTAATTATATTTGAAATTTTAATTAATCCTTATTTTAAAAAGCGACAAGCAGCGTTGCTTTGTGGCTGTATTCAATTCTTGGTATGAAATTCTTCATTATTCCTTTTACAAAGCAATTTTTGCGTATAACGAAATAATAATTTCGCCGTGACAGTTCCCTTTCACGGTTTACATTCATTATAAATCAAAGAAATAAAAAGTCCGCTTCATTAACCCTTAGAGTACCGGGATTTCAAAAATTTTAAAAGCTCATAATTAAGTGATCTGAGGTCCCCGAGTTAGAACCAAACCAAGGTCGGATGTTGACGAGTCAGACCATCACGGCTTAAGGTGTCATCCCGGCCTGGGACGATAAAAGCCCATATTAAATTATGAAATTTTTTTAAGAAGTTGATAAAAATATTTAAAAGACCTTATCAGGGCTTAAAAATGTGCAGGCATAAGTTTTCGAGGTCGCTGAACACAATTCGCCATGTTGAATCCGCCATTTTGAATTTTCATTTTGACTGCAGAATCATGTTCAGTGACCCCAATAACTCTAAGGAACCACTTTGGTCCTACTTAACTACTCAGAAAAACTATGACGCCTCAAGGCGTCATCCCGGCCCTCTAAGGGTTACGAATTTTTCAAAATATCAAATATATCTCCCTTCTTAACAGCAATCGATCGGCGCAATTAAAAAACGCGAGGCTCGCGCTTCAAAGGCTCTCCGACGGTCCATAATATTCATCGAGAGCTTTTCACCTCTCGGCCAAAAAAAGGAAAAAATCTCTCCTCAAAGTAAAACGCGAGGAGCGAGCGGAAGTCTCGTGGTCCGGTGAAATAGCGAATTAACCGTAAATAAATCGGCCGTAAAAAGTAGCCGCTTTACGAGCGTCGGTCGTTGCGTTAAAAGGGTTGGGAAGAGGAAAAAAAAGAGAGCCTCGGCGTCGCGTCCCTATTTGTCGAAAGTCACTCGGGGGGGATCTAATGGCGGGCGGGAAGGGATGAGCCGGCAGATTATTAATTGGCAAATGCGCCATTCGCTCGGGTCCAATCGACGCCGGCAAACAGGAAGGAAAGGGAAGCGAGAGGCCAGGTGTCGAGGCCTTTTAACTTAACGACCCGCCGTAAAGTAGAGATCGATCCCTTAATATGGCCGATCCGTGTTAAGGCTCCTTTAACCGAATGCTTTTATCCGTGCAAGAGCTTTATCTCTCTCTTGCGAGTTTGTGTGCGTCGGCCGCGGCTGCTGTATTATGTATACGTGAGAGCGCGGCGCGCTCTTTTTTTTTTCGCCAACGCCAGGGAAAATCAACTCGTAAAACTCGGCCACTTTACGATCGCGAGCTTACACGTGCGGACGGCCGTCGGATAAATAATTGCAAGCGCGAAGATAGCGCTGACCTCTGGCTGCCGCCGCTGCTGCCGGCTTAACTAACGCTTGATAAACTTGTGCCACCGACGCGCTGCTGCCTGTCGAATCGCGCTGTTGAGCTAATTTGTTACAGGGAATGAAAAATGAGGGAATCGCGCTTCGGATTTAAATCGCTTTTTCATCTGTCGATAACTGGGGTTTCCGCAGTGTTTTGCGAGGGCTTTCTCGTTGTTAGAAAGGACGCGATTATAATTTGGGAAATTATAATGTATTTTTAAAAGCGTTACAAGTTAAATTTTTGCAATATCGCTATTGTATTTGGTTGAAAGTACTCTTTTTTTTTAAGGCGCACCATTCATCTTTTATGCAGCCTTGACGTGTTATAAAATGTTTAATTATATTTTGCGAAGAGTTCGACATTGAAGAATTAATAAATTGAATCATAATAAATTAAAGCAGAAGCCACCGGCAAAATTAAAAAATATCACTTGTTTAATGGAAGGCAGTTTATTATTTATACGGGGAGAAGCGAATGAAAATATCGGATTTTTAATTGCTCTTTCACAATATAAGCCATCCGAACCGAGATTGATTAAATTCATTGAATTTATATTGTAATAAAAGACCGAACCTAAAAAAAAGTCATCATTTGTTTATTGCGATTTGAAAGTTTCAATTTTAGAAAAAGCGAGCGAAAAGTTTTCATTGTTCGAAATTTTTCAAGCTTTTCTTTTATTAATTATAAACAGTGATTCCAGTTATTACGCTTCGGATTGATAAAAAAATAAATGTAATGCAATTAATGTACACATCAAAAACATTTGCCGGAGAAATTTCCACCGCAAATTTAGTTTTAAACCCGTTATTATTTAATAGCCCAACTTTACACATTAAACGAGGCTCGGTTACTTTTCCCAAGCCTTATATTTATTATCTTAATTACTTAATTGATATCACGAGGACTAAAAAGAAGAGGATTAAAAAGATCTTCAAAACAAAGTTTCATATCCCGCCGTCAAGCAAATAATCTCAAAACTTTATTACCCCGTCCAACCTCCAAAACGCGCGCACTCAAAATTCCCGACAAATTAATATTCAAAAATCCCCGTCGTCTCGAAACGAGTCATATTTCGGAATCTCGCGCTAATTAGCGAAAACCGTCCCTCCGCCCAACCGTGAATCGGCCCCGTCGGAGCATTTTGATGAAGCGCATCAGAAGCGACGTGCTCTCTCTCTTTTTTCGGCTCTGACAAAACGACTCGTAAAGGCTCGGGCTTGTAAGCAGATTCGCGGGGAATTGCCGGGAATAAATCCAAGTTAACGGAGCGCGCGGCGGTACTCCATCGAGGAGATAGAGAAGCGAGCGACAAAAAAAAAAGCCGAGGAAGCACACGGAGAGTTCGAAATCCGAATTTCCGCGGAGGGTGTGGGTGCAGCTGCAGCGGCAGCCTCGGGGTGGAAGAACGGGGCGGGGAGAGATCGAGGCGCCGCGCGAGTATTAGGATAAATTGCCGGCATTACGACAGGTGGAGCCGGCCATATTTTGCAATTTTCCCGTCGGGAATGCGTGTGCCGCTGCGCGAATGCGAAGATGAAGCAGATTGCGAGTCCGAGAGAGAGAGAGCTATTTACGGGCGCCGAGTGCCCGCGCATGCGAGTCTGTTCATTGGCTCCTTTCGGGGGGACGCCTCGTGACCGAACTGCCCGATGGCTGATTCAATCAAGCTCGGGGGAGCTTCTTTAGTCGGCGAATCCGTTCGTTGGGAGATCAAAGCGAAATAAATATCTTGCGGGAGAGTATTGGTTTTGAAAATGAATTCGCGGATGTGTTTTTTTTTTTTGTAAGCTTTTAATGAAAAATGTAAAAGCAAGGTATTTTGTAATTATTCAGATGTGCATTACGCGTACAAATACGGGCCGATGCAGGAGGAAATTAATGGAGGCTTTTCAAAACAATTTAAACTAAAAATTAAATCGGTAATCAGTATGTTCAATTGTGACTTTTAAACATGAATTCGCATAAATTTGACATTTTTTTAAATAAAATTATTCATTAAATTGGTAGTTTATTTAAATATTAATGTATACAAACTACTTTAAAATGGAAATTTTATCCAGCAATTGAGTAACTGATTCACAATAATTATGCAGAAATTTAATCAAATTATATTTCTCTTACGTAATGTAACACGATGTAGTATACAATTTTAATGAATACTGAACTCTATCATACATTCATATTTAACAATCCAATATTAATTACTTTCACATTCGACGAATTATAAGATTATCCGGGAAATTTTTAATTTCTTTCATTTGGAACCCCTTATAAAATATTCATTTCGCAATGTTATTGAAATCGACGTAACTGTTCATCAACGCGCAGATAAATATTCTACGATTACGTCGAGTAAGAGGCGTTTTCGGCAAACAAAACGAGTATATACACACTCGTAGGAAACACGCACAGGTCACAACAATACCGATAGCTCATTTCGCCGCGCGCGACTAGAACACTTAAAATCCCGACGTAAATCAGATCGTAAAAAGCGTGCGAGAGAGCGAGCGGGCTCGTCGGCGAAAGTGTCGGTCTAGAAATAGCCCCCCCGCGAGCTTATCCTTATTACTCATTGAACGGAGCCGCGGCATTGTCGGCCCTAATGAACGCTCCCATCAACATAGGCGGCCGCCCGCGTAACACGCCGGGACTGTTACGCGCGGCGCCGGGCGTTTTGAGAGCCTCTGGGAATTTCTCGCCCGGCGCGCATCGACGCATTCATCGTCAACGTCAATTAGTCAAGCACAATGCCCTGTCATTAGCAGCGCGTAAACGCGACGTTAACAGCGGGGCCGGGGCTCCTGGAGCGCAAAAACACCCGAGAGCCGAGAGGATTAGAGAGAGGGAGAGCTAAGCAGGCAAAAAATCAGAGCAGCTCCCTCGTAAATCGCGCTGAAACGGCGCTCGATCATTGGCGTCGCGTGTCGACGGCATACTTCGCGCTGATACCGGATCGGCGATGCCGGTTACCGAGCTGTAAGCGCCTGCTCGAGTGTCTCGGATGAATTTGCGGACTCGGCGGAAAATTAGCGAGCTCCTGCCTTTTGTCGCGGGAGGGGAACCGAGATAAAGCGCGCAGTTTGGTTTTACAAGCTTTGCAGGGTCAGAATGGCGAATTTTTAAATTAACGTTTATTTAATCAGTTACGAGCTTTGCAACCTTGTATTTTTCATTACAGTTTTATTACAGTTTTATTGCGGATTTTAAGTCTGCAAAATAAAAATCACGTGCAGTCGCCCAATTCATAATTTCTATTGAAATTTTTGCGTTTTTTTATAATTTTAAAATCTGACAAATCGCGGATATTTTCGTTTCTTTTAATTTCGTTAAAGATAACGATACTTTAGCAGGTGAGCCAACGCATCTAAAAAGCAGGTGGAAAAGTTCCGAGTTCCAGTTCGAAACACTTTCGCTAAAATAAAAAGAGCGCAATTTCATCCGGCTCTCGAGCGGCTGAATTTTACAACCTGCTTCGTAAACATAGCAGCGGGGAAGTTCAATAGATTTTACATAACTCTGTTTAAGCTGACTTTTTCATTTATACGTTTTTCATTCATTCATGCAAATTTTTGCAGAATATTTTTTCCCCGTGTACTTAGCCCAGAATGGAAGTTTTGCTTTGGCCTCGCTCGGAATGCCCGGAATGCAGATCGCTTTATGAAAACTAAAAGGGGAATAATTAACTTGATTGCTTCGTTCGCGGAGTCTGAAATTGATACATAAGTTTTTTTTTTTTTTTTTAAATTTGATAAAATATTATTTTAAGTGGGAAACTGCGAGCTCATCACATAAATCTTGAACTTTTACACCCGCGTATATATTACGAACTACTCTCCCTAATAGAACTTAAATATGCACTCTTGCGGCACGTAATAAAAGCAAACACTGCCTTTACGGTCTTGAGCATACGTACGAATTGCGAGCCTTCATTATTTAATTGTTTTCGGGCTTTCGATGCTTTAAACTCGTTCGCATCTTTTTTGCAACATTATCTAATAAATATCTGTACAAATTGAGTGCGCCTTATTTCGTTAATCTGGGCTGCGTGATAATCTTGAGTATATAAAAAACTATTTAGGATCTTAGGTTAAATATTTCTGTTTTTTTTTTAAAAAGCCTTAGAATTTTCAGCATAAAAGACACAACTCATAAAAATGCACACAAATATTAAGTGCAATGACCACAAAAATAATTTTAAACATCCATTATCTTCACCCGGAAATATCCACTTCTCCTCAAAAAAATAAATTCCAAAATGTCCTGTCCCTTTAATCTCTTTTTTATTTAAACTTCCCCCCGCCAAAGCCGCATCTACATTCAACAATACAACAGCGTCGGGCCGAAAAAGAGTAACGGATGAAGCGCGAAAACAAAGAGAGCTTACAAAAGAGCTCTCGCGTCAAAGAGTCGAAACGCAGATCCTTACGGAATTGGACCGCTTTCTCGGCCCTGACGAATTCAGCAGCGAGCCTGAAAGGCGCACACTCTCTCTCTCTCTCTCTCTCTCTCTCTCTCTCGCGAGAAAAAGAGCCCGAGGAGAGAGGAAAAGGACGCGCTCAAAGAGCTTCGCCCCGGCTTTATTGCTTTAACGACGTCGTCGCCGGCACCGCAAAAGCGCCGTGCCGCCACGCGTTCGCCTAACCGCGGCACTGACCTGAGCTTACTTCTGCGTCACGTACGGGAATACCGGCTGAATTAGCTTTCGCGCGGAGAGGGGGATTAGAGTAATTCACTGACGGAGGTGTGGCGCGGTTTTCGATGCGCGTTGTGAATTTCATTTTGCAGGTACTTATTGGTACTTGAAATGCAGTTTTAATAGGCGCGTTTGGGTGGTTGCGATGTGTCTGCTTGGATAGGAATAGAGGTTCGCCAAAAGATTGACGTTTCTTTTAGTAAGTAAATAGATTATTTTATTGGAGCGTTATGATTTAATGTTGTACGATCGCTTAATTCAGGAAATCAAATTTAGTTCGTGTAATATTTATTTAATTTTGAAAAGATGATTTAATTGATAATTCACATAAAGGCTTATATGTATAATCTTCTTCATTTTAATGAAAAAATAAACTTATTAAAAATGACTTTTTAATATTCCGAGTCAAATTTAATATGAAAATTGTGAAATAACGAAAGAATGAATTCTGAATTTCATTTAACATAATGTAAAACACACAGCAGATGTGTCACGAATAATAAATCGAACAAAAACTAAAAATTTAAATCAACTCTCAAGAAAAAAAAAATGCAAAATAACATCAGTTACCATTAATCTAAAGACGAATTACCCTAAGCGAATAATACAAACTGAATGCATTACTCAAACAATTATCCAAGGAAAAAAATACTCCTTACCCCGATATTATACAAAACGTGCTGCATTTCATTAGAGATACGGCGAAACATTCAAACGGCAGGCGCCTCGAGTTTTCCGCAATTCCCGTGCACTTTTCCCCAGTGGGCGAATGCGAGAAAGAGGCGAAGCACGCGTGCAACGCGAGAGACCCTACTAATTGACCCGCAAAATTAAGTAAGCACCTAGCAGCCTTCGCGAGAACTTTAATTACGAGATAGGAAGGAGACGGATCGTTTTCGCGGAAGCGGAGCAGAGAGAACCGCATGCCTTTTATATTAAGCAGGCGGTCGCTAATTTTTTTTTTTCTTTTTTTTTTACGCGGGAAACTTGGTCAGTGGGAAAGGGGCACCGAGAGAGAGGCGACGGCAGCTCGTTTGCGCACATCAAATTATCCGAGTCGTCGCTGGAAATTTTCGGAATTTCGATTAATTTAATTTTCCGCTTCGCTGCCGTGTTGTTGGCGATGAATTTTAATAAGTAAATATTTCGGATCTCACATTTTTCATTTTTTATTTTTTATTAGTTGGGAATTTTGTTTGAAAAAAAAAATATAATTTTAACTACACTCATCATATATCAGATTAATAAATAATATACATTGTTATAGCTTTTCTATATTTCTATTTAAATTGACCCTGGAATATTTATGCAGGTAAATCGACGTAAAGTTCCTTTCTCAAAATAGTTTTTTAAGTTAAATGGAGACTCAGCCTATTAAGTTCACTTTACGCCCACGAAGGCGATGCTACATTTCAACGACTCGAAAACACTTCAAAGTAAAACGGAGCCAAACACCATTAACTCCCAAGAATTTTTTTTAAACAAACGAGCACCCGATCAAACCTTCTCCGCCAAAAAATACTGTATAATCCTCGTTTAAAAAAACGCCAAAAAAAAGGGGGCGCGTATTTACGAATGATTGAATTATTGATAGTCCCGAGACTGCGTCTGGAGCACGTCGGCAAGGCCGCCTCGGAAATAAATCGTGGACTGGCTGCTTTTCGACGGGGCCACACTTGACACCTCGACATATTTTATACATATGCGCACGCACGAGCTACGGGCCGCGCCGCGCGCGTTTCACGTAATTTTATTTCCCGGAGGCGCCCCGTCGAGGGCGCTCTCGCTCTCGAACTCCACCTATATACATATACCTGCTCTCTCTCTCTCTCGCTTCTGGGGGCCCCCGAAGCGAGACAATACCGGCGAGATTGTAAAAGCGAGAGCCCTCAAAAATTCAGACCCGGAGAAACGACAATTGCCGGGGCTTTATGGCCGAGCAGTATATCCTGCTTCGAAATTTCGAGCTCGAATCGAGCGGCGTCGTCCTCGTTGCGCATAATCAGCTGTCGAAATAAAATCTCCGCTTTGGGCTCTCTCGCGTTTAATACTCGGAGCTTTTTAAACGTATAATCGCGGTAATCAAAATTGATGGCCGCGGCGTTGACGCTTGAGTTATTGCAGCTGATGATCGAAGAATCGTTAATCGATTTGTTATGATTGTCATTAGATTCCAGTGAATCTCGTCGACTAAAATTTAGAATGTACGGACGCGTCGATTATTATGAACAAAAGAAGAAATTCATCAACGGAATTGTTTCGCAATAATGTCGTTCTCTCAATTCTACATAATAACATTTTGACATTTTAATAACGGCGACAGGCAAAAAGGCAACAATGCAACATTATTTATTTTTCCTCGGCCGAAAGGAGCTTTTTAATGATTAATTTTACGATTTAATGAACGAATGCACGACTTCGCGGAAAATGAAATATTAAGCACGGTAAAGGCGATTGACGCAAACAGAGTAAATAATAAATGTAATAATCCCGCCGGCCGAGTAGATTATGCACATTATATAACTGGCATTTAAACGTTTTACACGTAAAAGCGCGCGATTTTTCCCCGGCGCCTCTCTGCATATACGGTTCGGGAAAATTAGCCGCATCGCCGTCTCTTTCGGCAATAACGAATGGAGCGCTGTTAACTTAATTACCACTGAATTAATTAACGACGCTCTCTCGCGTACTCGACCCTTTCGTAATGAGCAAAGCAAGGCCGAAGAGGCAGGTTCGCTCTCTCTCCGCTCGACATTATTCAACCGCCTGACGTTTGATGCGCCAACTGCGCACGCAAGGAATAATTAATTGTCCGATTGTTTGCCGTCTTCGCAGCTTTCGAGTTTCTTTTTTTTCTGTGCTCGCAATTATTAGAACGTCTGTCGTTTTACTTGAAGCTCGTTTAAACTGCGAGTTTTATCATTGTTCGGTGGTTCAATCAGAGTGTCGTACCCCGGTATTTTATTTATTCACTCTGCCTTGAGCATTGGAAATAAATGTCAGAAAAAATACCTTAATTTACCTTAATTTATCGTCAACTTAATTTTCAAATTACAAACGGTTAAAATAGCTTTTGATTCAAACGTCCTATGTATAAACTACTAATTTATTCACGAACCCTTAGAAAGGAAACGTATCGCGAGAAGCTTTCACTCCGCTACCAAATTACTCCGAAAAACACTTGCATAACAAATCCCGAGAGCGCTACGGTATTATCACAGCTCGAGAGAATAACTCGGCCCTGTCCAGTCCTCCAAAGCGAAAAACTCATTCGGCGCAGTTTCGCCGCACGCAACAATACGGTTTTGCTTATCGTTCAAAAAGGCAATTATCTGGCGAGCATTACGTCGGCTAATTAAAAGTAGCGGCCGAGAGAGAGAGAGAGAGAGAGAGAGAGAGAGAGAATTCGCCGGCAGGCAAATAAAGGCCTTATCCGATGAGGCCGCCCGCAGAATCGGATGATATAAAGCTCCGGAAATATTGCAGCCGCGACAGAAGCTCCTTTCCGACGCCGCGAGCCACACCTGCTCGGCTCTCTCTCTCTTTCTCTCTCTCTCTCTCGATGCGGTTTCGCCGTAATACGCGCCCTAATGGCCCAGCGAGCTTTGAGCAAAAGTGTAAGCTCGCGGTAATTACGGCCGCGGCCTGCAAGCCCCGAACATTCGACGCGCGCGGTTTCGCTCGAGAGCCTTTTCTAAATTCCGCGACGTGTTCGCTCCGCTGTTCTTTTTTTTTACGCGGGAGTGGACTTGTTACCCGAGGCGAGGCTGCTGCCAAGTTATGCGTTTGATTTCTGAGCTGCGCGATGTTTTCTAGTTTTTAATAGTGTTACGCGGAATAAAGTGGTGAAAGCTTCTTAATTTGGGGAGGGATTTTATATAAGGAAATTAAAAATTAGGTTGGAACTTACTTGTAAGTTTGATTTAAATAGAAAAATTATACTTCGCAGCCTTACCGGTTTCGGCTGCTTCTACTTACAGAAAAGTCAGAAATGCAGTGATACAAAAATGTATAATCTATTTTAAACGCAGCTTTTGCGTGTACACGTGGCAACTTTCTTTGATGAATTTTGTTAGCATAAAAATAGACAACAAGGATTCTCGATTACTTTGACAGACGCTTTAATCCGAGCCCTGCTGTACAGATCTACACTTTTTGCACGAAAAGCGATAAAGTTTTGTTTTGTAATTCGACAGATAAAAACTGTTAAAAGTTTTCGGGCGGGTTTCAACTGTAACAAAGTGATGGATCAGGAATGCCAGAAACTTTTTTTATTTTAGGTCTGAAAGGATTACGCAATGGCGGCTAACCAACGAGTTTTTGTCGGAAACTTGTTATCGAATCGTCCTGCAACGGTTTCAGGTTTATTCCTATAAATTTAATAAAAATTTGTCGAAACAAACATTGTACGTATAAGAAATCAATTTTATGCAGTCGTTTCGTCTATTATAATATCGTCAGCCTATAGAAAGTTATAAATTTATGATTTTTACCGCTGTTAATAAAATGGCATCTAAAAATACCTACTCCTCCCTCTTCTCCTTCCCGCCTAAACTTTAACTTTAACCTTTACAACGAACGAATGCAAGTTTAAGCCGATCAATGTACTAATTAACGCCGCTTGGCTGTTTTGTTTCAGAATTCGGAAATCTCATTGTTCGAGACGAACATCCGCTTCATGGGAAGTCTGCTGGCCTGTTACGCCCTAACCGGCGACGTCATGTTCCGCGATAAGGCGGCGCAGCTCGGAGAGCGCATGCTGCCGGCCTTCCAAACGGAAACCGGAATTCCTCACTCCCTCATCAACCTTCATACCGGGGTGAGTAGTCGAAGAACCCTCCCCCCCCCCTTCCTTCCGAGTTTCTCTTGCGGTTTTCGTCAACGCAAAGACAAACTCGTCGGCCGCCTTGAGCCCCCGAGTCTCGAGCGTTGACTTTGCTCCAACTTGGGTGGCGCGGCCTCCTCCGAGCGTCTCTCAGTGTTGGGACACACAATTGCTTCGAACATTTTTCGAACTAAGTTTCGCTGTCTCTTGTCGGGGACGCCGAATTTTTGGAGAGATATTGGATTCATTTGGGAAGGTTATCCAGAAAAGAGGACATTTTTTTCAATTTTCGAATCAACGATCGAGTGATGGATTCAATTTCGAGCTTGGTTTTGAAAAATGTAAAAAGTTCCAAGACCGGTCATTTGCGCTTTATTTGAAATTTAATTTTGACAGAAAGCTTGGAGTTTCTGTCAATTAAAGCAATATTGTTTGATTGGTCGATATTTCAAAAGAAATGCAGATGGATGATTTCAAATAAAATAATTAGTTTATTAATAATCTCCTTTTGAGATGTATTTTGAAATGTACTGGAACACTTTTTTTCTTCTAGAGGAAGAAGTATTTTCATTGTAATAAAGAAGTATTTTAAGAGTAGATTATTACATTTTTTTAAAATTATTTCAACGAGATTATTAAATTTCTTAAATACTATTTCAGTCAGCGTTCTGTATTAAGAGCTGTAAATTCATTCCCCGCTGTATGTCATATCCCACTGTACAAAGAAAATTGAATATCAAACTAATTGAAATAGAAAAAACTTTGAAATCTAATCGAAGATCCAGCGCTAAATTGCTCGGCAAAATACTTCCCTTACGAATGCCAAATGAAGCACTCAGGCCTGACTAACGAGCTGAAAACGAGGGGAAAAATTGATTTACACAAGACGATTCTCAATTATTTGTGGACGCCATTAATTTCTCATTTCACAAGTGCTCCGCGTACTGTGGATTTATTTTCCGATAAGCGTCGCAGATGCTCAGAATACCTTCTGGTCGAAATTCCGAAAATTTCTCGCCACCTTGGTCGATGAAATTCCCATCTTCCATCTTCCCACGGGGCGGCGCGACCTTCCGCTTCTCTTTCCTTCTCTCATCCCGTGCTGTGATCATTTTCTTCGCGACAATAAACTTGCCGAGTATCCTTTACCGTTAGCCTCCCCTCCCCCCCCCCCTCGACCCATTCCGCTTTTTAAACTATTTGAAATTATTTGAAGTTTTAAAATACCGTCATTTTCACCGGGAGCCGCCAGAATGTGGAAAATACTGAAGGCGGCGTCGCATACCTCGTGGATTTATTGAAAGTCCACCTGTACCGAATGCGCTTATCCGGGAAATTTACTGTTTCTTTCGGGCAGGAATTAAAAATTAGTTTCGCTTTTCGCTGCTTTATTCTTAACGTGAAGACGAGTCGGTGCGCAGTTTTTGCGCACAATCTCCGTGACGCTTGTAATAAAAATCTGCGCGGTCGATTAGAGCTACAGAAAGATAACATTAGATAAACCGCAAATACGCCATAAACATATTTTACTAGTAAAAGAGGAGTAAAATAGGAAAATTATTATGTTTTTTATTTTAATTAAATGATGATGAAATAAAAATATTTTATTTTTATTATTAACTATTTTGTTGATTATTCAAAAGAATTGCAAGTGATGTTTATTCTATAACTGAAAAGCGTTACTTTACTATAAAAATATTTGAAGACTGTTCTTAAAACACGGATCAGCCGTTTGTTTTTTCTTTGTTATTAAAGAAATCCATTAATAATCCTTTTTTTTTTAAATAATAATTATTCGCTCGTTGAAGTAATCGTGGATAACAATTTGGTTAGCTCTAAAGTTTTGTGAAAAGCTAAAATATAAGTAGAATTGAGCTTATTTCAGTTAAAACAATAATAATGTTATTGTATATAAGTGGAAATTTATAAAAGTTATACTATTTCAACATTATTCAATGCATTTTTATAAGCAACAGACGTAAAAAAGCAGCAGAGCATTAAGCAAAAATAGAAATAATTAAATAATGAAAGATAATTTGAATAAATAAAATTAAATATATTAAAATTAAATAACGCGATAATTCACTTGAATTAATCATCATAAATTAAATACGCTTCCAAAAACATTTTAAGAGTTATAAGAATTAATAGCAGTAATATTTAACCTCGTTAAAACTATCTACAACTCTTTCCAGATTGACGCTTAAAATCCGACTCCTAATTACGTCTATTCCATCTCCCTCAAATATTCGCGGTCGCCCCGTTAAAAAAGCCAAACTAATTGAGCAAAAAGCAGCATTAAATAAATTAGAATAATTTTTCATTTACGACTCTCGCACCGCCGTAACTCCTGGCCTCCTCCCGGGGGTCCCTCGCAGAGAACGACACACATTACGCGGCTCTCGAAAATCGAAAGAGAGCCGGCTGTAATATATATACATATATATATATCCGGAGCGCGGAGTGAAAAACTCGAAAAAGAGAGCTTCGGCAATAGGGGCCCTCGGGACTTTTCCCGTCGGCCACGGAATGTACGCCCCGGTTGATTAAACCGAGAAGTGGGCCAGAAGAGCCCAGTCATTGTACGCAATCGTCGGCGGCCGATCGTTATTTCCCTCCGACCGAGCTGAAAAAGACCTTAAAGCCCGTTATCAGGCTCTCTTTCAATTCCTGCCGTAACGCGCGATAACTATTTCGCCCTCGACGACGCGATCGACTGCATACCTTTTTCCTCCTCCGCCCCCGTCGAAAAATAATTCCAACGGAAGCGAGCGCGATATTATAAACGCGCGTTAAACGAGTATATTCGAAAATCCAAATTAGCGCGGTCCTGGAAAAGCTTTATCCCTCCCCACCGCCTGCATTTTCGCATGAACGACAGAGGCTTTAATTACCGAGTAGCATCTGTGCCGAATTCTCCGGTCGTATCAGCGCCTTTGTGCGAGTGTGCGCCGCCGCTCTCTCCGCCTGTGTGTACAGCTGTGTGCGCGCGGCGAGCCTCCACGGATGCAGACGCTCGGCGCCGGTGTGAAATTATGGCTGAGGATTCGCATTAGTGATCTTTTCGCCGCTTAATTGCCGGACGTTAGCTCCGACTTCCGCTGATGGAAACGACTAATAATTTACCGCTTTTTTTCTACTCCCATTATGGTAATTCGCCGCCGCCGCCGCCGCAGCCTTTCCGCGAAATCGCGACAAGCTGTTTTTGCGAGTTTTTTTTTTTTTTTTTTTTTGGCGAAAGCAACTGCTGCGGTATTGGGTTGTGAATAGATGCTGAAATGATCGTTCGCGGTTTGTTGTAACGTTGTAACTAAACAAGCATTACTAAGTAATCTAGATTAATATATTAGTGCTGCTGTTGCCTACCCGGTGTGTTTAGAGAATTACTCTACCGAGAATGGAATATCATAATTTTCCTGTACGTGGAGCTTATAACTTCTGTTTGTACACGTAAATATAATATGCAAATGAAACGCTTATCAATTATGAAGGAGTAAGTGTTCTGTTAACTGCGCTAATTAGATCTAATAGCCTTCGGAAAAGGTACCTAAGAATTTCGCAGTTTTTTCTTTGAAAATACATAAATGTGTCTGTGCTGAGGATTTACGAAAAAAAACGACAAAATCAAAATTATTAAGAGTAAAAGCCTTTTTACTATACATACATGCTTTTTGCACTCTTTTTACATTAAAATTAAAGTGTTGCATCGGTAAATTTGAATAAAATCCTCTTAGATGTCAAAATAACAACATATAAAATTACGATAATGTAGTCGCGCTTAATTTCTATAATGTTTTAATCTTAACATTCTTAATACCTCCCTTCGACTTGCGATCGGTGCAATTTACAGCGAAAGCTGTATGCACATAATCCTCTTACAGATTTTTAAATATACGGCATCTTGAAAACCTTAGCAGGAAGTCTTCAATAGAATAAAGCGAATTTTATTTCCACATCAGCGTGTAAAAATATATAATATTTCTCCCAAGTAGGGAATATAAAGAGCCTCATCCACAAACTCCGCGAGATCTCAAAAGTTAATCCTTAATTAAAAGGAATCGCGCCATTCACAAAAGCTCCTATATTAAACCCCAACGCCGACAGGAACTTTATTAATACTGAAAATGCAATCGCGCCGCAGAGTAAGGCTGCTCTCTCAAGCTACGGAAAAATGGCATCGTACTTCCGGCGCGCGAAAGATGGAAGCTGCACCTGCTAAACAAATCACAAAGTCTTAATCTGTTTAGCGTTCCGCGTCAAATTACGAGAGAGAGAGAGAGAGTCTCCGACGCTCCCACCCGAATTATGCATAATTGGGCCGCAAAACTGGCTCGCGCTCCTTTACACTTTGTGTCTTTTCGGCCGCGTTGAAAGCCGTCGCTTTAATTGCGCTAAGCCGAGACGACGTTGACGTGGATTTGTCACTTCCTTCGCTGCCTTTTTTTTTTTTTTACCGCGGGCTTCACGCTCTTATCGCGGCGGCGGCGGCCTGAGAACCGACAAAGCCTCGATTCACAGCGCTTCGCCTCCGCGATTACGGCTGCAGGCTTCTAATTTTGCCGGCGCTTTTAAGAAGCTGGAACGACCGCCTTGACGATTACTTTTAAGGCGAGGCGAGAGAGAGACGAATTTCATTAAGGCCGTCGCGCGCTCTTTTCATTTATCCAGGTGGGATTAACTTCCTGGACATCTGGCATGAGTATTTCTTGTAATCTTTAATAAATGAGTACGGTGCGTATGATGAAAGTGAGTCATTAATTTATGATGATTTTGCGATCTGAAAAAGTGCCTTGGCAATGAACGTTTGACAGATCGGGTTTTCAGCATGGTAGATTTTAAAAACTAACTTTCGCTTGGATACTAGTTTTACTTAATCTTTTAAAAACGTGTACAAAGTTTAAAGAAATTATGATAACTTTATATCTGCAAGATATACGGCGCTGCATAATTGCTTGCATAATTAACTTTTGAAAGCAGAAAGTTAAATATACAAATTGTAAGCAATAAAATTACAACTATTTTTACTTTGTACAAATTATGTTTATTAAAATTTATCTCGCCGTAAATTAAATGTAAAGCATTTCAAAACAAGTAAAGAATTTATAAAATGAAACATTCTCATAAGTGGAACATGCCTGCGATCATAATAGTGAGCGAAATTTAAATGTATACAGTTTCTGGTTGATTCGGTTAGATTTATAGAATCTAACCAGGGAGCGTAGGCAGCGCAAGGAATAGTGTATTGAATTGTAACCTTCACTAAGAAATTTGGATGCCGTGGTGTCAAAAATAGAGAAATAACTTCAACCATGATAACTTCACCTTAATTTTTTTCTGTTTTAATGCATTAAATGTTATGTTTTCTGCAATAAAACCTATTATGCGTACACTAAAGTTTGTTCTAATACGCAAACAAAAATTGCTATTCTCCGTAATAAAATTTGCTACTCTGCATTGTAAAATTTAAAGCCACAAAATTTACTATACAGAATAGTAACATTTTTTTGTTGTTATTACATTTTTCCATAAATTTTATCCTGACATTTCTCTCGTGTCAGCATTAACCAACAATGTACCTAACAGAATTTACCTTTTTCGCAGGCGAGTAAAAACTACGGATGGGCGAGCAGCGGCTGCAGTATTCTTTCGGAGATTGGAACAATGCACTTGGAATTCACGTACTTGAGTGACATTACGGGCAATCCCGTATTCAGAGCGAAAGTCGAGCACGTCAGGAAAACCTTGAAAAATCTCGAGAAGCCAAAGGGATTGTATCCCAATTACATTCATCCGAAAACCGGAAAGTGGGGAAGACGTAAGTACACTTGAACTTCGCGACGGCCGCCGCGCGAGATAATCTCCTCCGCCGCTTTGACCGAAAACTTAGTTAAAAAGGAATAGAACGAAGCGCGAGGAGAGGCTTTATCGCATGAGAGATTCGACGAATAGCCCCAACTAAAAGCATTATTAATCAGTCGGGGGAGCAAATAAAAGTAATGTCGCGCAGAATTCATGAATTATGCCCCCTCGCTTTTTCAATTTCCCTTTTTATTTCCTTAACCCCCTTCGCGAAGCAAAAGGAGAAAAGGGAAAGAAAAGAAAGCGCCGGGGAAAGAAAGAGAATTAAGAAGACGTTATAAAAAGGAGAGAAAAAAGAGCAAAGGAGAGGCCCTTTCCCGTGCATATCTTTTCAATCCTCGATCTCTGGCATCTTTATCTCGCGCGCAGCTCCTTCTTCACTCTTCCAGCGCGAAACTTCTCTGGGTGGCCGTTCGTAATCCTCTTGAATCCAAAGAAAAGAGCCGAGAGAGAGAGAGAGAGAGGTAAGGAGACGCGCATTCGAGCCGAAGAGGTAACGGATGACGTCGGATTATAGTAATAAGGCTCACTCTGTCTTTATGTCTTTCACCTTCACTTTTTCCCTCCCGGGCCGCTCCTTTTTCTTTGTTTAATTTCTACGCCCGCCCTTATCGCTCTCCCTCCTTTTTTCCCCGGCTCTCTTATCGCCCGGTCGTATCGCACCGAGGAGCTTCTTCTCTTCCACCTGAAAAAAAAAAAAAAAGAAAGGCCAACGCCGAGAGGGCCGCTTCTTCATCCGGCCCGAATAAATATTCCGAAAAACTCGCCCCCGACTTATTACTGTAATTTCGCGCGATAAATCAACGCCGGCGAATAGATTATTTAATCCGCGCGCATATACATATATATACCGTTGCTGCCGGTTCTTGATCCGGAGCCGCGCCGGTTATCAATTACGCCATTAAAGCGCGCATTCATAAGTACCGCGAAATGGAAGAGAGAGAACGAGGAGAGGAGAGGTGGGAGGGAAAGACCGACTCTGGCGAATATCTGTCGCTGCGACGGATAAAAATGGCCATCGGCTATCGATTTTGCGGACGTTTACTCTGACTTTGTGTCAAATTACCGTATTTCATCGGCTTTGGAGGGTATGTTTATTTTAACCAGGTGCGCGTGTAATTAGAACGTTCAAATAATTTTTTATTTAATTATTGCCCGTGTGGAATCAACCGCGGGCATTAATGAATATTTCAAGCGAGCCAATAATGTTAATAAAAATGATATATAGTTCAAACGATAGTTCCTTTCAAAATTAGAGTTTTCCTTAGAAAATTAGAGTAAACTCCAAAATATATGTGCATGCATGCAAGCAGATAATATATTCGAAAATTAGTTATGAATAAAGGGAGAGGAATTACATCGGCAAGAGCGAGGAAAGAAAAGCAAAAGAATGTGCGGTAAAGCTCGACTGACGGAGAGCTTTTACGTGGATTTTCACCTTTTCGCGAATTTACGGTTCTGCGCGATCTCGTTCATTATGCCGTAAGATCAACTCTTCTGCCGCTGAATTCTCTTTCTTTTACGCCTTACCTGATGCCCGTTGCGTTGTACGACTTTTTAGCCTGCTTCTTGACGTGGTGTTGGAAGGGACGTACTTTTTTTAATTTCGATGGACGTGACAGCTTTACTTTACGTGTTGGCTAATCCTTTTTTTTTTCATTCAAGGAAGTCATCTTGAACTTAGATTTTAGTTATTTAATGTGTTAAAGTTTGTAATTAAATGACATTTAATTGGAACCGAGACTGTAACAATATCCGATAGAAGTCTGGTACGAAACTTAAACTTAATATTTACAGAAAAATCAATAACTTTCAATCTCAGTATAATATAATACCCCGAAAGCCTAAGGATTCCTTGAAAAAGGTGAATCCTTAAAAATTGTTCTTCCTGCACTGGTTACAATACATTGCTAGCAATTCAAATTAAGTTGAAACCTTTTGATAAGAAAGACACGATCGCTCTTTCGCTTCGCTCCCGAAAATCTACCTTGGCTCTTTTCCAATATTTTACGGATTTTTCATAGACTAACATCCAAACGAGAATTTAATTTAAATTCTTTCTGTGTCGTTCTCTGGTATTTTCAAAATATTACATCGCGTTCCGAGAAAAGCCAGTCAAAATAAAAAATAAGTGGGTTTGAATGGCTTTGTAATTCAGTGAAAAATTTATTTCTATTCAATATTTATAGCACTTTTGCATATTTTAATTTGAATACTATTTTGATCTACTGCATTTCTCAAATAATATTATTGTTATATCGATAAACCATTGCATAAATATTTCACTCTCAGCACTGAATTATTTATTACCAAATTTGTTAAAAGTACTAATTAGTTGACTTGAAATAGTTGACTTAAATGTTATAATTATCGACTACTTCTTTCCAATTTGTTTTCATTATGTATTCTTTGCAAAAAATGTATTGTATAAATTAACGACTAATAATCTTTTGTTACGTGTGAAACGGTAGATTTTACAAAAGCTTGGATAAAGTTGTTGATTACGCCGAAAGCTTTGTTAACTTTTGTAAAAGCAAATAAAAATTTATTCCCAGAAAAGAGGTATAGAATTTTGAAAGAGTGTAACATTTTGAATGACCCACTGATTTCTACACAATTGATTATAATATGAAAATTCTACAGGCAGAAACAAGTTCCAACTCGAAATACGAAATTTAAAGCTGCAGATTACGTTAAAAAATTGCGCTAAAAACTGATAATTAATTAATGCAGCAAGAGCTGTATAATTTTCCATTAACTTCAAATTTTTTCGTCATTTTCCAAGCCGCACGACAAAATTCCGCTTTTAAATTTTAAAAAATGTAGAACCAGGCGCATTTCAGAAATTCCATTGTTTAACCCCAGTACATTCGAATCCTTCCCTCCCATCGCCAGTTCGACTCATAAAAATTGCACAAAAAGCATATTTCTCGCTCGCAACAACTCGACTCGTATAAAACAATACGAGCGTTCGGATCGATTTCGCAAAATAAAAAAACGGGTCAAAAAAGAGTTCCCTCCCAGTCGTTACAGCCTCTCTCTCTCTCTCTCTCTCGTCTATTAGTCTTTAATTCTCATTCTCGGCTGATCAAAGCGATCCGTACGGGTCGGATAGGCGACAACCCCCGAGGGAGTCGAACGCGCGATTACACCGACGGCTGCAGCCACATTTTTCGCAATGCAGCCGGCCTGGCATAATGGCGCTCATCCGAAACTAGACGTAGGATTACGTGTTATGTACTGCTCGAAATGGCCGCGCGATTCCGTGGGAATCGACGATTTTTCGGGGGGCGCAACTCACCTCGCCAAGTTAGTTGAAACTATAATGAAAGCTCTCCACTTTTTCGAGCTAATCCCATCGCTTTTTCGGATAATGAAAATTTCTTTAATGAAAGCGCGGATTTTTGAAGTTTATCGGTGGCCCGTGGCAGTTTTTAGTGCCTTCCGGGCAGCGACCCAAACGTTATTGCTCGAAAAGGTATGACGTAAATTAAAGTATGAGAAATGCAATAGAGGAACCATTTTACCGGAGTGTTTTGCACAAGTTGGCTTTCGAACCGGATCGAAATTCCAATGCAAAGGAATTCTTCCTCCTGAAAAAAAATTTAATTCACAAAGACGAATTATTAATCCGGTCCTTTTATCGACGATACTATCGGACACTACGAATTGCAGCTCGAAAATTAAATCGTATAACGTCGCTTAGCATTCTTAAGCGGAAGAGGAAAGTAGGTGAAAGCAACTATAAAGCCCATAAACCAGTCGAAGCGAGAGGAAGGAAGCGCGGGGGGAAAAAAAGTGGAGGCAGAAAAATATAGTTTGATAAGGAAAAAGACGAAAGTAAGGCGGCGGAGAGTCTTTATTTATCCGGTAGCTGAATAAATTAGCAGTAAAAATTTGCCGAGGTAATCGCCTTGTTATTTATCGTTAAGGCAGGTCGCGCCGGGACCCTTCTGCATTCTGCTCTTGACTTTTCTCCTTTTTCTTTCTTCAGACGTTCCCTCTCTTTTCGCTTTCTTTACTCTCTCTCTCTCTCTCTCTCTCTCTCCTCGCCACTTCGTGCCCGAGCCCCGAAAGGCTTCATCTTCTCCGTTTAATGCGATTAACTTTGAATTGCCGTTTGGGAGTTTTTCCGGCGTAATAAACAACCGGGGCTAATTTTTCGAAAAAATATATCTCCGCCCGACGACGGCTTTATGGCTGCTCCCCCTCGTCATGGACTTTGCTTTTAATTCGAGACGTTAATGAACACTTATCTGTGCGCTCCGTCTTCTTTGATTTTTTGAAATAAAGAAAATCCGTTTATTGGCTGAAAAATGGTTTATTTAGGGTTTCCGCAGGGGATAAAGCTTTGGTCAAATTTGCCTCTTTAAGGGCTTGAATATTGAATGCGGTGCATCCTTGCGGAACCATCGTACTTGGAACATTTTTCTCGTTTATTAATTCGATGCTTTAATATTAAGGACGACAATCCGCATTTCCTAGGAATTTAAAGCCAGATTTTGATCCCCTTGAGGCGATGAAGAGAGCAGCAAGCTAAATGCTGAAAATTTAAAATCCAATATTAACTGCTGTACATTCGATTTTTTTTCACATTTTCTATCTTAATTTAACGTTATTAAAATATATAATCAAGAGCGATTTCCTTTTTCAATACACTCTTTTTTTCTATAAAAAAAAATGTTACATGCTTCTACAAGAGAAATGTTTAGAGAAGATTGTACTTGTAATTATAACAACGCATCTCAAATTCGAACAAAGCTTCACATCATTTCTGAAAAAGCCCTTTTTACCTCCAATAAAAAGGCAATTTCTCAAAGTTTCCAGTCCACAAGATAAAAAAAAAAAACGAGCTCCCCTTCAATTGGAAGACCATCCGAATCAATATTCTCGGGCGATCCCAGAAATGCATAAACCGCTACGGCGCCGTATATTTACCCCGAGCTCTGTTAGCAGTCGCGTAGACTAATGGAAATCGAAGCGTGTGCCGAGTAAAAAAGCGCCGTAACTTTTTCATTTGCAGATCACATGTCGCTCGGGGGTCTGGGCGACAGTTTTTACGAGTACCTGCTGAAGGCCTGGATCCAGTCGGGCAAGGAGGACTCCGAGGCGAGGGAGATGTACGACGAGGCGATGGACGCGATAGTCAAGCACATGATCATCAAATCTCCTTCCGGGCTGCTTTACGCCTCCGACCTCCAGTACGAGCGGATCGAGCACAAGATGGGTCACCTCGCCTGCTTCGCCGGTAAGTAAATGAAAGAGAGCCGCCCCCCCCCCCTCTTTTTCTTATTTATCCGAGGGGACTTTGAGACTAACGAGGATGACGAGGGAGCTTTATGTTTTCCCATTTTTTCTTTTTTTTTCGAATACTGGAGAGGGGGAGGAAGCGAGGGCGAAATTATAATTGCAAAACTTTGTATGTGTGCTTCGAGTTCCCAGACCTTAGATGCATATAAAGATAGGTCTTGGCATGAGGCTGGCTCGTCAAGTTTCTGAAGTCGGTGCATAAATGTAACCTACTAAGGTGAATTTACTTCAATTTAGTTTCATTCAAACTTTTTGACATGTCGGAGAAACAATTCATTGTGTTTGTATTTATTCTGCATAAATTGACTTTATTAAGATCAGTCCTTCTTAAGTTTTTAAATAATGAAATTATTCAATAATCAAGAGGTATTATAAAGTGGAATACTTGAATTGATTACACTTATTTTATTACGCTGTAATTATGAAAATTTAATGTAATCAAATTAAGTGATTGCATTAAAAGCAGATCTTCAAACTTTATTTTTCTAAAATTTTGCAAACACTTTTCCAAAGTGCGGGAGAACAAAGAGGGGTAACTAATAAGCAGAGGCTTTATTACAAAACTGATCAATAATTAATCAGTAGGCTTTAAAAATAAAACACAAGATACCTCCGCTAATTAATAAATGAATTCTTCTCTCATAAAAATACAACATTGCCCGCCTCATGCACGTAAAACCGCCCTCAAAAGCAATTAGTCGTTTTTGAAAACCAGCAGGAGTCGAGTCTCATAACGAACCCGCGGCCAAGACTCCTCCCGCGGCTTATCGAATTAGCGCAAAGCGCGGTGAAAAAGAAAAAAAAAAAGAAAAAGAGCGGCGCAATTAATGCCCCGGCGGGACTTTTCTCAGGTGGCATGTTCGCGCTCGGGGCGAAAACGCAGGAGAACGAAGTGAGTAATCAGCACATGGAGATCGCGGCCGGACTAACGAACACCTGTCACGAGTCCTACGACCGCAGCGACACGAAACTCGGACCCGAAGCCTTCCACTTCATCGAGAACAACGAGGCCAAAAGCATCAAGAGCGGCGAGAAGTACTACATTCTGCGGCCCGAGGTAACTGTTTCGCTTTAATTTTCTTCAACCGGCGGTGATAAGTGTTACTCCCTTTGACCTGCTGCGTTTAGGCTGATAAAATCTTAAGCTTGAATTTAGGGTGCTTTTAATTTAATGCACACAGATAATTCTAAATGATTTCTAAGACTTTTGATATTTCTAAAGTATTTTATTTAATTAATTATTCGTAAATTTAACCAGTTTTCCAAATTGTTATTAAATAAATTGAAGAATTTAAAAAAAAAAAATTTATTTTAAAAATAAGCCTAAGTAGAAAACTTTGTTCGAAAATAATTTATCTGTCTTTGTACCACTAGTATCCAGTTTCCATAAAAATCAATTGTTTTAACAAAAAAATAATTTAATCACACAACTTAATCTAAAAAAAAAAATGAACTTGGCAATTTACCGATTGTATAAAGAAATCAACACTTACTCCTTTCGAGGCACGCGACGAGATTCGCAAGATCTAGAACAAGACAGAACAAATAATATGTCTCCGATACTCGGAAGCCCTCGCATTTTCATCGTCCGCGGATGCTTTTAAAGAGAAACATAGAGGCAGATCTCAAGTGAAACGTTTATTTGCAGACTTTCGAGTCGTACTTCGTGATGTGGCGGCTGACGAAGGACCCGAAGTACCGGGAATGGGGCTGGGAGGCGGTCCAGGCGCTGGAGACGTACTGCCGCGTCCCCGGCGGTTATACAGGCCTGCACAACGTTTACCAGCGCGACTCGCCAAAGGATGACGTCCAGCAGAGTTACTTCTTCGCCGAAACGCTTAAGGTATACGCGTACGAATACTTCCAAAATACCCCAAAATATTTTTCATCCCCCTTCAGCGAGGCTTTCTACCGCCGGACTGTATAGCTTCTGTCAGCGAGGCATTTCTCTGGCATCGGGGCTGGAAGAAGTTGTATATTTTTCTAGGAATAGCTTTTTCTAGCTGGCTTTTTTTTTGGTTTATTTTGTTTTGAATACTGTTTTTATTGTTATATTTTCCCGAAAGCACTATTATATAGTAGTCGATAAATTTTTCTTAACAAATAATTGAATTGTTAAATTTTCCCACTGACATATAATATTATTTAAAAATAACATATTCCAGTTCCACGGAAAAAAATCTTTATTAACGCATTTGAAATTTTCAGTACCTCTACCTGCTGTTCAGCGACGACGACCTCATAAGCCTCGACGAGTGGGTGTTCAACTCCGAGGCTCACGTTCTTCCGATCAGGGGCAAGAACCCTCTGTACCGCCCGGCGCCCACCTTATAAAGTCCGGCTCAAGTAACTACGTAAGAACGCATCCACGACTACTACTAGACAAGTGATGGCACTCCTTGGCAGCATCGAAATTGCGCGCAGCATTTCCGTAACTCAACGTCGAAGTAATCGCCCGAGGGCGCACATCGACGAAACAATCCATTGATCCTCCGCGGTAGCCTCGCGCGAGGTGTCAAATATAGTCAATCGTCAGACAGCGAGAGAGAGAGAGAGAGAGAGTGTGAGTGAGAGGGTAGAATGAGAGAGAAAAGAGCGAGTGGACTGAGACAGAGAGCAAGAGGCGTGGAAACTGATGAGAAGAATGATGAGAATGTCGTGTAAAACTGTGTAGACGGATACATTTGTATATATCTATATAGCGGAGAGAGTGCGAGAGTGAGCAAGAGCGAAAGATGCTTCATCTTCTCCTTTTTCACGCTGCGTAACTGAAGGGCTGAGAGCTGCGTTTTCCTCGAGGACGATCGGCTGCGCGTATACGCGAACTCGCGCGCTTTCTTATCGCGCACGACGACGACCTCTTTTTTTTTCGGTTATACTTTCCCTTTCTCCTCTCCTTTAACCCTTTCAATCGCGAATTCGATCTATAAAATAACACTTTTTTACTGTGAATGCGTTTGTAACAAAAAAAAGTAAAGGACAAAATCGACAGTGCAGTCAAGAGGCTGTAAAAACCGGAAAGTTTACTCATAGAAATGGAAAGATAGAGTGAAAAAGAAGAACGAAAAGGTGGGACGTATACGTGCGACCGTGACTGAAAGGGTTAAATCTCGAGAGACACGAGCATCGGCATGCAAGATGGAGCGAGAAACGCGACCCGTGATCGAGATACAAAGAGTCGCGCGCGAAAACCTTTTCGCGGGGACATTTCACTTTGCGTAAGACTCTCTCACCGAGATCCGACCGTTGTATACTGCTTTGCGTGTGTGTGAATTTATCCTCTGGCAACTACGAAGACGCGATTTCTGTCTGTTTCTTTTTCTCTAAGCTTTCGTTCGCGAACGGGAAAAGGATTAAAATGAAAATCTAATAATAATTTTGCATTCGGGGTGTTACGTATACCTTCATATACCCTGAAAGTCTTCCGCATTCGTCTCTTGGGGCGTCGCGCGACCCGCTCTGCTTTTCTTTTCTCGCATACATTCCCACGAGTTATATAAACTGCCGTCGCACACTTTAGCGCTCACATTGTGTACCGAGCCTGGCATGGTGTCGAAAAAAAAAAAATAAAGAAAAAATATCGAATAATAATAATATTAAATAATAATAATGGTAATAATATTAATAATAAATACTATCCGTAGAGATGTGCTTAAGAAGCAAAGCCAGAGAAGTTCTTCCATGAGACTCGAAATCGATATCTGAAGTTTCTCGACGTTCGTGCATTTCGATGTCGCGTCGTGCTTATAAATAAATACAGCGACTCACATACAAATACACACCGAATGATAAACGATAAATTTGAGAATTGTTCTAAGCAAGATGTACAATGACTCTGTGTACATTGGACAAAGAATATAAAGACAAAATCGAATGCCTGCTGATGTGGACCTGCGTGAAAGAGTGAAAATCGCGTGTCAGAATTTATCGTAGCTGTAATAATTTAGAGATTTACATTAGCAAACTGCAATGAGATTAGAATTGTATATATGGCAGATAATGTTGAAAAGAAAGTCACTCCATACGAGCTGCCCACTCGTACGGTTTGAGAATGTAAAAGATAACGGAGAGAGATTATTTAAATAACGAAAAGATGTATTTAAATAAAACGATGCAGCATGCTTAATGGAGTTCGGTTTGCTTCAATTCTTAAGAGAGGCTATTGTGTTCGTTAACAAACTTTCGATGACAATTATTGTTAACGTTCGTTGAAACAATAATAATAGTCAATTATCTGTTAAAGCGGTTTTGCGATATTAACGGTATTTTTGTACTTTACAAAAAAAGACTTTTTACGGGACGTTTTGAATTTTTATCGATTTTTATGCGAATAATACTTTTAAGAGACAAGATCAATGCAAGAAATGCAATATGAAGTAGTAGTTGCATTGTTATATTGAAAATTTTAAAGAACGATGTAATTATAACTTGTTTATTGATAAGAATTCAAGTAAACCGGACGAAACGAATGGATTGCATCGAACCCAAAGTCGATCCTTAACAAATCGAAGACGTTGGCCAGGTGAATATACATATACAAGCATACAAAGTGACACGACAATGTGCTACCAGTGTCAAATGTAACTTCCGATAACAATCAGTTAAACGTTGCTGCTGATCGACGGTTGATGGCCAGAAGGTTACTTAATGTGTATACACTCTAATTTTTTAACATAGTACCCAAGTGTAAGAAGCTCTCGGGATCTTTGGGGAGAAACGTAAAGCTTACTCGATTCGAGAAAAAACAAGATCTTTCTCCCTGAATCGATCCAGTCGTCCTGCCGAAAAAATAGCTGTTTATCGACTTGTATCATCTTCGAGAATTGCGACTTGCGTATAAAGTATTTTTTCTGAGCGTAGCATCGTTATATAATTGTACATGTATCTCTAATGTTCTATAAGACATTCTTTTTATATCTCGATTTTTAAAGGTACTCGCAAAACAAGTAATCATGCAAGATAACGTATTTAGATTTCGTTTACACTAAAGGAATTTTGTAAATCGGTGGCCAATCAATTTTTATTTTAATTATAACCAATATTTTATGACTGTAAACTATTAAGTGATAACCGATAATTTATTAATGTTTACTTTTTTGAATAAAGTGGATCTATGAAAGACTCATTAATTAAGCACTTCGCTGAATAATATGTTCGCTAACTACAGAAAGAAATCAAAATGCCTATATATGATCGATTCGAAGTGCGATGACAGAAAAATCGTTTAAGAGAGAAATGAAGAAACGATATAGCGATAATAGCCTATGCGTACACTTGTGAATAGATATATATTTAATAATTTATTGTTAACTAGAAAGATATTTGATTTTGATCAGGATTTCTTCAGACGGGGTTTTGGGTAATTAACGTTTTCCTTTAATTACGTCTGCTCCAGACGCTGAAGTGGAAAGATATAAAGCAAAATAAAAAAAGGTAAAAAAGATATAAAGGCGGATTTGCAATCAGCGTCGAGATCCATTGTATTCGTCGACGTAAACGCGTGTGTACTCCGTGCAGTGCTGCATATAAAATTATGCTACGCCAAATAAGTTGGCTACCGCTGCCGTCGACTAACTTCTCGGCTAACGTTTTTTTCATTTAAATATCTCTTTCTCTCTCTCGCGGTAGCCACCTGAATTGGCGTAGCATAATTTTATATGCAGCACTGACTCCGTGCTGTAAAATAATAAGAAACGGGTAGTGTTTTTCTTTCGCGGAAGAACTATGTAGGATGAACTTAATGGTCATTGTAAATTCACCCTTCAGTTTTTAAACGTAGTCAAATTCGCCCTTATTCCCGCACTGCGATTTTACCTAAATCGACTGCTATCTCGCGTGCATTTGCGTTGCGCGAGCTACGTGATATTCTGATGATATATATAAATTTATATATATAATATACATATATATATATTACAAATATATTTCACGTTGAAGTCACGAAGCATAATGTGCTAGCGAGAAACGTTATAGCGATGAACTGTACATACCATACACACGCTGTAGTGATGATTGGGTTACTTTAATAACTTTATGTGATTTCTACTTTATCATCGGTGAATTAAATAAATATTGGTAATATATTACTTGGTACGAAAGTTTTATCCTTCTCTATCCCGATTCATTCAGTTTATTTTTGTTTGTGCTTTTGGCACATCAATGTAAAAGGATGCAAAACAAGGTTTCACTATAATTGAAAGTATATTCACGTTTTTTTATAAGTAGCAATTTATGTACATTCATATCTCTAACAATAACTTAACATTCACTATTCTAGAAAATAAGATATCCATGCATTAAGAAAATAAGAAATTCATATTTTTTAAAAAAAGCTCGCATCTGAATAAACAAGTCATTAAAATTAAAATACTCTGCATGCTTGAAATGGAACATTGAAAATAAATATTTTTAATTTAATAAAGAATGTTGCTTTTATAAAAAACATTAATTTATTAAATTTAATATTATTTTGAAGCCGCAAATGTTAGATAATTTATGAAAAAGGTAAGTAAAATATGTTTAAAATAACATGATGCATTCACTTTTTAATATATAAGAAGAATAAAAATTTATTAAGAATCTGAATTCAAAGTAATTTACAACTTATCTGCATTTTTAAATGCACGTTTGATATGATATCAAAATTTGAAGAAGGAAGTTGGTAATAATAAATCATACATGAATCGCAGCCATTGTTTGAATAATCGATATTAGTTAATCAGCACACCCTCATTTTCTATGTAATTTATTGAGAGTAATATTTTGCAAAAAATTAAGAGATATTAAAATACACCGAAACCTATAAAAGGTCATTTGAAAAGAATATGGTAAATACAAATATTTATAACAATTTTCTATGAATTTAAATTTAAAATTTCATAAAGGTACATCAATATTATCTTTAGAATAATATTTCAGTTTTGGTGAAATTAATATTCCTTTATGACTGAAATTTACTGATTCTATTAAATAAGAATTTTTTATTTATTTTTTATTTATTTTGTTTAGTAATTAATGAGTCAAATACAACTTATTTATTTATTTATCTTTATTCAAATGGATTTACCGAAATAACACAAAATCAATTATATATAATCTAATTATAATAGAACATAATTAAAAAAAATTAACTACAACAATAACATATATAATTTCTTTGATATTTGTTTGAAAGAATCTATTGTGAGACACGTTTTGATAATTAAACTAATTTATATAATTTTATTGTAGTATCTATACACATTCTTGTAATGGATTATTCCTATTTCAATGTATTATTATCATTTTCATTTAATAAGATGTTTCTTAATCTAAGATCTTTTATTAGACAGAAAAAACTTGTTTACTAAAAAACTTGTTATGGAACATTAATTAAATATAGTTTTTTAATTTATTTTATGACAAACGTAATTATTTTAATAATTTAAATAATTAAATACAATTTGTATAAGTATCTAATTATAGGTATTTAAATATTCTATCTTATCGCTTTGTTAATGAGCTAGCAAAAGTTGAAGCATCGTCAGAAATGTTGCTCTACTTTTTGCAGTAATTGGGATGGTTAGTGCCGTATTAAGTCTATTATAAACTACCTAAACATCATCAACCGATGATCGTTTACTATATATAGATCCACCGTAGCTCTACAAATCACGCAAAATGGACTATTTAGTTTACTAATTTGAGCTTCGCAACATATCACATTGACGTTTACGCTAAAAGTTTCTACTTGCCTTAGAAACGAAAAATAGCAAACATATTACGAACCGTAATTTATGAGGCTCCTTAGCAAACAAAAGTGTTAGGCATGAGAAGGTAAATGCTTATTTTAAAGTTGTTCTATTTTGAAAAATGGAAGGATCAAAATAGTTTTTCCGCAAAATACTGTAAGATTTTTTCAAAATTCTTCGTAAAAGTAAGATGATTTCTTGTCGATAAAAATAAAAAATTTCTTAAAAATCAATTTAAAGTCGAAGTTTGATGTTCACAGTAAGTTTCAGAGTAAACTCATTTTACAAAACGAAGTTAGACATACGTAGATAGACTGTCATTAGATAAAGTACGAGCTAGGAAGTGGGCGTACGTTTAATCAATTAACTAAACTAAAACGTACTTTTACATAACGTAAAGTGCAACTTATATTCACGACGCGCGATTGCAATTTTCAACAACCGTTTTTTAAGGTACTCGCAGCATAATATTTTTAAACCACTCACATAATTTCCATTTCATTCATCGCGCATCCTTCCGCGAGCGAACATTTATTTTTTTTTCTCCGACCTACTTTTCCGCGAGTTAAGCGACCGTAAAAACCGACTGCAAAAGCGTGCACCGCATCACCGAAAATACCCAATCATTCACTCCCGCCGAAGCACTCATCGGCCCCCGTAATCCCCAACCGCCAATTACCCAAGAAGCGACAACGACTCCCTCAAGAATCAATGATCCGCCGCGAGAAATCGTCATCAGCGTGGCAGGGCTCCTCGCCTCCTCTCCTCTCCTCGGCGTTCAAAAATATACTCGCGTCGCGTCGTCGTCGGCCGGTGCGCGCGGAGGTGGGCCTATCATGGAAGGGGTCGCCGCCGCCGCCGCCTCGGCGAGTCGCGCATCATCCTCGTCGCCGGGAGTTGAATCGCGGAGGCCGACGGAGGCGCGCGCGCCAACCCCACCTCCTCCTCCCCGCCCGCCGCGAGAAACGCGCGCGCACACCACACGTGTCCGTCAGCTGATTCGCGTCAAGCGTGCCGCCCCGCGCGAGCGGATCAGTGTCTAGTTACGGTACAACACGTGCCCGAGAGGAGTTGCGCGCGAGGGAGACCCTTTCTCGCTGGACGATATGGAGCCTGGGCAGAGGAGATTCCTGGTCGGCGTCTGCTTGCTGCTGAGCGGTGAGTGCTGTTGATTTATGTTGGTTTGACGAGAAGGGTTAGTTGACGGCTCGAATCGAGTTGCTAAAGTTAGTTTGATGAATCGAGGCGGCGTCGGGGAGCGCGATAAAGGCGACGGTGCGCGACGGGTTTGTAGGTTTGTTATTGCGCTGGCGGTTGGACGATTGTGATAATTTCAAGTGCACATTGCAACGGTTACTTTTAGAAGTGCGCCGGATCGTTGAAGAAGTATCCACTTGGTTTAAGTTTTGAATCCTAAGAGTATTTATTTGTTTATTTCTAAACATTAAAAGCTAGTCTTGCGTAATTATTGGTCACTTAAGTAATGATAACAATCCACTTACTAACGTTAATTACAAATGAATGTATTATTATAACCGTTAGAAAGTTTACAGTAAATAAAGTATTGATACATTTTTCGACGAGTTTTCTAAATTTGATTCATAAATTTATAAAAATCGAAGTAACCATAATAATTCTTTATACCAGTCTAACCTCAAAATATAAGACCCTAAATTACGTCAAAAAAAAAAATCAACTCGACCAAAACAAAAAATCATAAACCGCTCGAAACCCTAATTCAAAACATTCGATTTGCGCGCTCGAATCGACAACGACGTATAATCCCTGAGAAAAGGAAAACGACAGCCTTGTAAACAAAGTTACAAGAGCCGTTATTAACGAGCTTCTTTCGAAGAGCATTCGAAACCGCAAAACCTTGAAGCGGCGCGGGCGAATGAAAAAACGTCGTCGCGCTGAGCGGCGGAACCTTGATTCTACCCCAGATTTCCCTGCGGAAAGTCAACCTTCCCGGACAGCAAAAGCAGGGGGTCGCCGCTGCAGAATTCTTCATGGCAATTAGCATATTCTCACGCGCGCCAACAATGAGAGATTATTAACCGCGGGCAGATGCGAAATCAGTGCTGCTGCCGCTGCCGTCCAGAAATATTGTGAGTTTCGTTCCTGGAAGTGAGTTCATAAACCTTAGGAACGCCATTCTGCTTAATGGCCACTTTTTGAAAGACGAGAGAATTTTATATTTCGTCTTTTTATTACTCCTTTTTCCGTTTTGAACGATTGCTGAGTCGAGTAAAATTTGCAAATTCGCTCGGGGAAGATGAACCGCTGCTAAGGTTCGTAATTCACTTTGCGCAAAGTAAATAACAGTGAAAGTAATACATCATCCGGCTTTGTATAAATCACCCGATATTATTCTAAATCAAAACGACACATTTTCTCCGCGCGCCGCCTCTCAAGTTTCATCATCTAAACGACGCAATAAAGTTTCGAACAAATGCACCGTCAAATCACGCGTATCTGGCGGCGGTCACGCATTCGTTAAAGAAACGTACAATGTAATTCGCGGCGAGCACACTTCAAAATTTATTCCGCACCGAGAGACAAAATCACTCACCCCCCGATTAACCGTCCCTCTCTCTCCTTCCCCGGGAAAAGCTCGCCAAATTTCTGAACACATGTCCCGCAATTAAATCATCCGTCCGCACATTAGTTCCCTCTCGTTCAAACAAAGCGCTTCGAATCCGTTTCGCAGCCGCATACTTCGCGTCGGTTATGCGCCCGGAGTTAAAAAAAAACAAAAACACCTCCCCGATAACCTCGCCGATCGCACTTGAAAAGCCAACGCGACGAGGCGTCTCCGGGGCGCAGCCTTGTTTTGGCGCGCTCGCAAATCGCCGGCTATTATACGCGCTCTCGCGCGGGTCTTTGAACTTGCGCCTCGTTCCTCCGCGCGAGCGATGCTTACGCGCGAGAAATTAACGAGGCCCGCCGCCGCGCGGCATAATAGCGTTTTGCATTCGAGAGGTGCGCATGCAGCTTTCTTCGGGGACATATCGCAGCCTTTTCGCGCCGCGTGATTAGTTTTTCTATATGGACGAGGAGCTGCTTTATGAGCGGGGAGATAAACGCTCGGGTAATGAGTTATTTAACGGCGGAGAAAATTAAGCGGAGATCCGAGGCGCGACGGGCTGTAAACGGTGTGACTTAGCCGAGGATTGCGAGGTAAACGAGCGCCGCTGGGAATTAGCATCGGTTTCAAAGTCATCGCGGGCATGACTTTCGGTCGGGAAGAGTCGAGCGTTTTCCAGAGGAGTTGCGAAAAATTAGTGCTTTTTTTGAATCATTTTGAGTTGATTAGAACGAGAAAACAAATTAAATGTTTATATCTTTCCCGTATCGCGGCGTCTGCTTCTGTTATTAAATATTGTTATCAAAATCAAACAATACTCCCGGATTGGGTTGACGATAAGAGATGTAATAAAGCAGAATAACAAAAAACAGATCCTATCCGCGATTTGCGAACCGATTGCAGAGAAAACAAAGCGCAACGGCATAATTGAAAAATGTCATTGGCGAGAGCTTTGCGATTGATATACGATCAGACAATACGCGATGGCGTCGTAAATAAATCCTGCAAGTGTTTCGATCGCACCTATTAAATCCCCATCGAATTATTTCGCATTAGCACTTTAACCACAGTATAACACCGTTTCAATTCCCATCCGAATGATCGACTAGCCTAATTTTGAAAGCGGCGCAATATACCATCGCTCCTCGATCTCTAAACGAAGCCTCGACCAATTTGTACCGACCGTTTCCATTAATCCAACTCGAGCGAAACTAAAAACCATCGCCGGGCGACGCCTGCAATATAATTCGAGCGAACGAGGCGGAAAAGAAGCGCGAGAAAACGCCGAAATAACAGGCCAATCTCTCTCTCTGTCTCTCGCCTATTTACATCCGGGAGCGATCAATTGCACGTGCCTCGTACCTCGCTCGTCGAGCCGAGCAGAGCAACGGGCATTATCGAGTTAAGTTCAATGTCACATCCTCACTAGCTGCCACGGACGGCAAAGTGGTAAATGGGCCGGCTGCAACGGGGCTGCTCGAACGTTCGTCGCGCCTCTCGGGCTTTTGATTCGCTTCCAGGCTCCGGGATAGGAAACAAAAAAAAACACGCGGACGCACCTTGACGAGAGAGCTTTTTGCGCAGCTTTTTTTTCTTTTTCCGCAGAGGGGTGTTTTTGGTGGCGATGCGCGGCGGCGACCTTCGGTTGCGTAATTTGGTTTTTCAAGCGGGTTTAATTAAACTATTTTCGGTGGGATCGTCGGTTAAGTGCAAGCTCGTGCGGGAGAATTTAGGAGCAAGTGAATGTAATGCGTGAAGGATGAATTGGTGATTGAATTGGAGGCAATAATTGAAGTTTCAGGAAGCGAACTGAGAATGGCAAGTGGCAATTATATTGTTAAATAACGATAATTTAATGAAGATTGATATTGATTGAACTTTCAATAATGTCGATAAGAATTAGTTTATCTTGCGTTATTTCAATGCATTTCAGTGTAAAATGATGAAACATAAACCAGTATAAGAACGTCGAAAAAAGTCGGTCTAATTGCTCTTGCATCTCAATCGAGTTCAGCTGGGGAGAAAAAAAAGAATTCTCGAAATATAAAAACAACGTTAATCAAGTCGACATTCTTCTCCGACATGCAAATCGTTTCTGAAAAATCAGATTTAAATACAACCTTCCCACTAATAGCAATTCCAACGACTCTATCAAACGAAAAATCTCTCTCCGTTTTCCGCAAAACCTGCACAGCGCCGCGGCTAAATAAGTGCGCAAGCCCGGCGTGCGTATCCCCGTTGTGTTTTTATCGCTCGGAATCTCAGACAAACTAGAACACTTATCGTCAACTGTCGCCGTCGCGCGCATAGACCACAATCCACGTAGACTCCTCTCGCTCTCTCCTCTATTCGCGCGTTCTAAAATTACCTGCATTCTAATTTTACCCGCCAACCTTCCAAAGAACGCGGAGAAAGAGAGAGAGGACCGCATATGCTTTCTCCATAATGTCATGTCGGGGCTTCTATATTCGTTGTTCGCCTCTCGCTCCGAAATTTTCTCTCTCCTCCCGGCGGATTTGAAATTCAAAGCGGACCGCCGCGCCGCGCGCGAAAAATCCCCCGCGTCGATGCGCCGCGATTTGTTTAACTCGGCTGCAGTTCTTATTCCCCCCCTTCCCAAGGCGATCGATGGACGATTTGATGAGGCGACGGAGTATCGGGAATATTGGGTTTTTTTTTAGCGAAGAGAAATAAATTTGGAGTTTAGATAAAAAATATTTTAATCGAGAAAATTGGAAAACAAAGTTTCTCTGCGGTTAGAAAGTTTAGAAATATTTCACTAAGCAACATTTTCATGGCGCGCAAATTAAATAAATAACGCGCGAATACTTTATTATTCATATAAACCAATGAAATATGTGACGCAAAATCTCGTAAAAGTAACCGATGATTTAATTCAAATTTACACGTAATACTGTCACACTAATTTCACCGGAACTTGTCTCTCAAGAAATTGATCTGATTCACTGAAATAAAAATAGGTGGCAGTCGCGGAGAAAGAGAGAAAGAAAGAGAGACGGTATTTATCTAAAAGTAAAATGCAAAGAATAATAACGCGACGGAGACAAGCAGTCTCTTGCGAAATGAATTGTTTTTTCAAAGGACGTGAAGAGAACAATTCTTACGGAAAAACAATTAGACATGCAAATGCAATTTCTTTTCTGGGACGTGACTTATCTTCTTCGGAGGAAACGTACATAATCAGCTTCACTGAAGCAACAATTAACCAGCAATTTAGAACTGGAACAGATTGGTCTTAACTGCCTGTTTACCATTCTAATTGTTGATTGTTTATAATTGAGTATTTAAAAATGATGATATTGCTTGATAGTAGCATAAGTGCACAGACTTGATTCTTACCTTTTTACGCGAGGCGAATTCCAGTTGCGAAATTCAAGTTTCGTTGTTTGTTTAGCACTTTTTCGTTTTCAATTAAAATGATCGTAAAATTCTTTGTAAGTTTGCAATCCCGCATTAATTCCTACAGATTAAATAAGGATTTAATTAAATTCTAATCGAGTTCGAAAAACACGTTGTAAGAATATATGTTGATAACGTCGATGCAAGCATGAGGCAATTTCGCATTGACAAATGAATGTCCTCCTTACATTAAAAGATGCAGAATTAATATTGATTTCGCATAGAGAAATGATAAACATATATATTTTCAATGCGTACAAGACGTTAAACAAGTCCTTGCTTTCGAGCGGCAATCGCTAACAAAAAATAGTCATTCTATCCAATCGCCGCGATCTCAAAAAATGAAAAGCCAATATTTGCCCGCCCTCCATATTCCCCGGATCAGCAGCGATAAGAGACTGGAGAAAATCTTCCAATCCGGTATCGAAGTTTGCCTCGGCTCTCTCGGCGCTTCGCGAGAACAGCTCGGATTACAAGAAAAACCGCCTCCCGCCGCTTTAGATTAATCTATTCAAAGCGCGTTTGAAGCGGCACTCTTACTAATCACATTTGCCCGAGTAACGCGCGAGAGAGAATTAAGCGGCGCGCCGAGCGGCGGGCGAGGCTGCGGGAGTAGTATCGATTGGAAAACGACTCGCACACGGCCGCTCCTCTCGAAGCAATTTCGTTAATTGAAAGCATATCGCTCCTTGTGAAGAGAGCGCGGATCCGTTCTGACGGCGAGTTCCTTCCTTAATTCGTTTAGCGAGAGCAATTACGATTAGAGTGAAAGGTAACGTTGTGTAGGGAATGCCGTCACGCGGTTTAAATACTTTTGTGAGTGGAGGAGGATATAGTTGTTCTGTAATTTGGATGGGTAAAAATAGGCCTGAGCTGACTGCTTCATTGAACGGTGAATTGACGCCGTGTATATTTGTTCTTTTCGAAGTTTATAATTGTCGGAGTATATCGGAAAAGTTGATGTAGCTACAGAGATTACCTCGAATATAATGATTTTGATAATACGATTCCCGCAGCATGACTTTCCATTTAATTTTTACAAATTATAAAATCAATCACAGAAAGGATATTAATTGACACGTGAAATTCCTCGAGTAAATACATTACCATTTCTCTAATTGCTAAAATTAATGGTCGTTAACTGTCCTCACAATTTATTATTCGACGTTAGTAATTTCATGCTTTAACGTTAATAATTATGCTTCACTATTTACCTTCCAAACGAACGCGGATCCTAAAATATATATGAACGTGACGTCAATCAAGCTTCCCTAGGCTTTAAATGAGGCTCACTAATATGTCAAATCCGAAAGCTTCAATCCTCGCGGTAATAATGTCTACGAATAAGAGCAGAAGATAAAAAGGAAGAAATATCAGATTTAATTTCGCGGCATGTGTGCATCGTACCTTTTTCAGCACAGATTTCTTGAAAGCAGCCGAGATTAAAACAGCCGAGCTGAGTAAATTTATATTAGATTCTCTCGATTACTCTGGATATCGAAGGTTTTGATAAAAATTTTTTTAGAATTCGAGATAATTATAAACCTATTTAAATTAAAGGGAAAAAAATAAAATAATGATTCAGACGCTGTTTCACCGGCTATTTTTTAGCAGCCTTTACATATTCTGTAAAATTTTTCTAGAATACCTAAAATCTTGAAACGAATTTTGTAACAAGTCTTTGCTATAATTAGTGTATATTGTTACTAAAAATAACCCACTCTGGAATACTTTGACCACTTGAATAATAAATTGCGATTTTAATTTATTTGCCGAATGCTTTATGCTTGACTAGAATAATTACGTAACAAAGCTATGTCCATAAAGTCTGACAAAATCCAGAACGAAGAGTCGTAAAATGGACGCTTCTACAAAATGATGTATCTTCGAACCATCATTCACTTTAATTTTCCTCTAAATACTCTGAAATCAAATCCGAAAGTCATGAAAAGCTCGTCTCGATCGCTTCACTCGAAAATAGTCATAAAACCGCAAATTCAGCCCACTCAGCGAAAAGCTCCTCGCAAGACCTCATAATCGTCTCGTCGAAGAGTCCGAGCGCGACAGCCGCTCTCGCATAGAGAGTTTTCCGATCGGCCGTAAATCCGGCGCGCGACCGCGCGTTTATATGTGTATCGCGGTTGATCGGCCGCTCGGTATTTTCGGAGAGAGGAAGCCGTGGCCGCGCCTCCGCGAGCTTTATCGCCGCCGCGCGCAAGCGGCCTGATTGACGACGCCCGCGGAAAGCTCGTGACTTCGTTTCGCCGCGACCGATTGATCGTGAGTGGACGGGGAAAAAGGGGTGATGAGCTTTTGGCGATCGGTTTTCGAGGGCTTTTAGCGTGTTTTTGTAGGGGGGGATTGCTTGAATGTAGCGGTTGTTTGTTCATATATATATATTTTTTTTTTTAGTTTTTGGAATTGTTTTTGTAAAACCTTTGCTATTTTGTAAACTGTACTGCGCGAATAATATAACAGTATTGGCAAAGATGGTACTACATGTAAATAAGAGGCAGAAAAAAGGTTTGTCCTACATTAAAGATAGACTTCGAATTATATAATAACCAAGTTTTTTTTTTTTAATACTAGAATTAACTTTTATTACTCCTTGTCGATTCACGTACAAGTGAGAAAAGTTCTTCTCTATACACTGCAAAAAGCAATTATAATGCCGTAAAATATTTTCTAACCTTATTCGCAAGCGATTATTCCATTTTCTGTTGTGTAAAAAAGTACTTGTTCAAGAGTGTAATCACTCTAAACGTTGCTGTGATTATTCTAAAAGAAATTTTCAAGCATCTTTCGCATAAGATAGATTTATCAATTTATTCGACGACAATCAAAACTCTTAAACCCACCGCGTTAATAAATACCCTCTAAAATGTTACCCTCTAAAATCTCCAAGCAATTACCCCAACGACCCTCCAGTCAACGCACCGCAAATCCGAAAAACAACGACGAGCCTCGTAAACTTTTCATCCCGCCGGCCAGTAAAGCGCAAAAGCTCGTCGGCGGCCCGCAAAGCCCGCCGGTGAATTCGAGGGCGGAAGCGGCGGGCGACGAGTGCGTTAATGAGCGGTAAATTATCGGAAAAGAGACGCCCGCCCGGAGCAGGCGCTCATCCGGGCCTGGAGGTCTCTCCTTCCTCCCCCCACAAAGGGGCGCGTATCATCCGCGGCGTAACCTCCGCTTTTCTCTGATTTCGACTGCCGACAGCGTCACCTGACGCCCGGAAAAATGTGAGTGTAAGGAGGCACCCCCCGCGTCGTTTGGTCAGGTGTATGAAAGTATATAGTATCGAGGGTGGGGGTGAGAAGAATAACGGAGGAGAGGAGGAAAGAAAGAGTGGTAATCGATTGCGTTCCGATGGGATGTGGGATTTTGCGAGGGGCTGATGCTTTGCCCGATAATATTGATCTGGGTGGGATTTCAATTGAGGACTTTTTTTAAGTATTTAAAGTCGTACCTGAGGCTGCAGGGGATTATGGATGGTGGGAGTTATGGTTTCGATGAATTTGAGATAGAGAGTAGCGTTAATTTGCTAATCTGTCTCGTAAATTATGTGATTTAATTTTCATGAAAATGATGGTTAATAATAATGGAAAGTGCACTACAAAGCTTAAAACGTACAATAAATGCCACTTCCTTGATTTATCCATTCGCTGTTATACTCACAGCAGTCCACTCGTTTGATGATTATTCAAAACGATTTGATAGAAAAGCAAAAAACATTTTATACGAATTAACTTTTCAAACTGAGAAATTTCATGCGTTAATAAAATATTTATAATACACATGAAAACATAACATGCACAATTAAAAAGACTTTTTTCACGTATATGCACGGTAAATTTCATAATATTAATATATTTAATTTTCGCTTAAAATAATTTTCCGCAATTTGCAGAAACGCTTATTAATTATTATCATCCAATCCTCAAAGCAAAAGCTTCGAAATAAAAAGCGAAAAAATTGAAAAGATTTTTTCACTCGCACGCGACACAGTTTAAATAAATCTCATTCGGTCTCTATCACTCTAAAATTAGCTCATCCCACTGACCTTTAAATAAACGTAGAAAGTAAAAAAAAAAAAAACGAAAGAAAAAAGAAAAACCGTTCGTCGAAAAAAGGTGACACATTTTAAAGCGTAAACCCGACGCCTCGTCGCTCATGCTCTTCTGTGCGGCAAGGAGCACGCAGACGTTGGCGTCTACATTGTACTTCCTAAGCACTATATGCATTTGGTCCCTCGCGTTTCGCGCGAACGACACGCTTTGCCGGATACTGCTCTCCTGTTTCGCGATTCTACATATACGTTGTTCGAACGTTCTACTTTTTCCTAATTCATAAGCCGCGCGTAGGCTATTGATATTCCTCCACACGAGTATACATACGCCGCACAAGTTGTAAGTCACAGGAGCTCAGCAATTTATGTGTATCAAAACAAGTTATCTCGCGTCGACGCTTCGCGACGGCCGACATATATATGCATGGCTCCGTTTGAATGGTGAAAATATTTTCGGGAAGCGAGTGACGTTCCGAATGTCTTAATTGCTTGTGCTGCAGCGAGTCGCGGCTTGAAAAATTATCATTTAATAATCGGAAAATTAATTATCGTTTAAAAAAATAATGTTACATTATTTACGTATTAACTAAAAAATCTACTACAACTAAAACTGGAGTTCTAAAAAAAATGTCCGAAATTCGTTTGTTTAAAAATTTCGGACAGTTTGCATTTTTAACAATCAGTCCGTTGCGCATAAAACTTTCTAATGATTTCTGGTTACCTGTGCAAACAGCGTCAGTACGGAGTGGATACTCGCAGGCACGAGGAAGCAAAAGAGAAGGGGGGAGGGGGACCGTCTTCCTGAGAACGGCAATAAACGCTCTCTCGTCCATCGGGGGGCGTAGCTCAGATGGTAGAGCGCTCGCTTAGCATGCGAGAGGTACCGGGATCGATACCCGGCGCCTCCAATAATTTTTTTTTTTAATTTGAATTAACAATTTTTAAAATATTGATTTTTAGTATTCCACATACCCTGTGGGAAATTTCACCATTTTTTTGCCAAATATTTTGGTCAAATACTGGTCAAAAACTGATGACAAATAAATATGGTGGATTAATAAGAATGTAAACTAAAATTTTATATTTAAAATGTAAGCATCTTTGAATTTATAATTTAAATTTAAAGTTTGCGGATTAAACAATTTAATTAATGATTTAAATTTGTTATTAAAATTAAAAAATATAAATAATGTAATAATTATTCAATACATTTATTTCGTGCAAATTAAAAAACCCGCTGCCAAGTCATTGGCAGTTAGCTTCCTCCCAACTAATTTATTGTTCCATTATTATCTCGTTTGTATTATTATTTTATTTTTATATGTCCATTTTAGAATTTAATGAA
>JAWWEO010000023.1:515185-526809 GCA_035582975.1 Ormyrus labotus
TTGAAACAAAATAAATAAAACTTTAATATCTTTTGAACTAATAAATTTCATAAGCAGAAAAACTATACAGCTCTGAAAATATAAAAGCTCTACCTTTTCCCAAAATTTCAAATAATTTAAAGTCTTTTTCCTTCCGTAATCGTTCCACATAGAAAACTAATTTTTTTCGGTTTTCAGCTTTTTATTCAAAAACTAATTGACAAAATGAAATTTTTACAAATTATGGCTATATATATTCTTAATTTCCAAAAAAAAATTCAGAGCACTTGAGAATTTAGTTTAAGAATTATTCGCTTGTTTAGAAAAACACGTTTTTATTAAAAACAAAAGAACCATAAGAGCTAGGGTAATTTTTTTTCTCTGAAATTGTAGGTATTTTTATGCTCTTTAAAATGGTCTTTGTTCGATTCAAATATCTCAATCCTATCATTAAAAAAAATTAAAATAAAATTTTTCAAAAATCGAAAATTTGCGATAAAACAAAAACAAATAAGCTAAACAAAAAAATTTTTTTTGCTGCCATCAAAAAAAAAAAAAGGAAAAAAATGAGCCGTAAACGATGAAAATCCGTTCAGTAGAAGCTGAGATCCAGGCGTTAAAGTAGAGAATTCTTTAAAAAATAATTGAATACTATTATTAAACTAGCCAATTTTAGACCAATTTTTCAATCAAAACGGTGTCGTCTTTAACAGGGTTTTTGGTAAAAAATTAGGCCAATTTTAAAAAAATTGATCAAAAACTGACAAAATAATACTGCAAACTTCCAACAAGGTAGGTGTATTACGTATTACACAATTTTAAATTGATTTTTATTCTTAAAGATTAATGTGTGATTCTCGGTAAATACAGATTGCACAGATATTGTAGATTGTATAGTACTGAAAAGCACTTCTCAAAGTGAGAAAGAAAACTACTTGATTTTTTTCAAACTCAAATTGAATTTTACATTGAATATTGTAGTTCTTGTAATTGATATTTACTGATCATGTTACCCTACAATTAGAATTAGAAATTCATAATTGCGTAAGTACAAAAAAGTTTTGATTTTCTTAGCAACAATCGCGCATCAAAATTATCTGAAATCAGTCAATTTGAATCTAAAAAATCCATCTTAACTTCTACTAATGAAATGCATTATTAATGCGACTGAAAGTAGTTTTCCGATGTAACGTAAAATCGAAACTTTAGATTTGAAAATTTTATCGTCTCCGGTACGTTTACTGATGGACGTAAAGTACCCTTTAAGAAAACTTCTTAAGAGTCGTAAATTTTATACCGGCGATCTCGAATCGTAAGCTTCTTTCACCTTCTTTACGTGCTTGATCGGAGCTTGCAAACTTTGCAAAACCGTTACTTTATTTCCAGGTGTACTGTGTAGTAAACGGTCGTAAAAACTCCAATGCTAGCTAGCCTTATTTCAACTTACACTGAACATACCGAATATGATTTAAGAATACTTTAAGAAGATCTGACAACTTTAAACAAATACTTTTAAAATTACCTGCATTAAATATGCTTTCTCTAAAACCAATTAAATCAAAATTGATCAAAATCTATCAAGTCGTTCAAGCTAAAAATATCGAATGGACCTATAAGATTTTTATCTGGACTCTTGATAAAAAAAATGACATCTTATACTTTTATTTATTTCATTTTTTATAATTTTATTATATAATGACGTTACTTAACATTTGCTTTGTTTTATAGATATCGGATAAATGAAATAAAATTAATATCAGCTATACTTGTGGAAAATTACAAGTATTTTAAGTAATAAAAATTGAAAAATTTTCCGTAATAATTTTATCAATTTTATATCCTTTCTAAAATATGGACATAATAATATTTATCACTATTTTGTGTTAGTTCACTTTATATGTCATCATACTAATAATTAATTTTAGAAAGTAGTTTGAATTTAATACTACGACTCTCTACAACATAAATTACTAACATAGTAATAGCGTAAAAAGCTTTGTATAAATTCAGATAAGAAAACTATTAAAGATTTGGAATCATTGGACAAACTCCTCAATATCTGAAAGCACTATACTTTTTGGCATAAAAAATTATTTTTTTACGCCTATAGATAATTTTACTGATAAACGAATAAAACTCGTACTCATCTGATTATAATATGTATACATCGTCCATTTTGAGTCTCATTACTTGATGCGTAGTAAAAACTGTTTCCATTTCTTTTTCGCATAAAAATATAATATATGAAGGGAAACTGTTATTTATTTGTCAGTTTTAAAGTCATTTTAATTCATAATTTATTCTTTAAAATGGAAATATATTCAATATATCATTCAGTTTTTCGTGTAAATACTTAAAATGCATAAGATATTATACTGCTGCTGATATATTTAAAAAAAACATGTTTATATCAATAAAAAAAATGTTTATTCTAATTAATTATATAAAGTTCATCGTTTGTTCTTCGAATCACCTAACAAATCTAATCTAATCGACTATTCAAAATCAATATACACTAATCATTTATCTAACCACCCAAATCTAATACCCATTCAGTTCTAACCATCCAAAAACCGCCCATCCCTCAAGCCTCCGAAATCGATTGACCATACACCATAATTCTCCATCCGCTTATCCGCAGCGAATCCCAATAGACCAGCCGACTATACCTCTCTCTACAGTCTAGTCCCCAATGGTTCGTTCCTCGGCAACCGATCCGCCGCCTTAGCGGGCATCTCCTCGAGAGGAGCAACGACCTCGTGGATCGGTAGCTCTCCTCCGCTAGAGGTGCATCTATCCACGTGTGCGCGAGAGGCAGGCGGGCACAGGTATATAGATCGAGCCGGTCTGCCTCCTCTCTCGCTCCCGGCGCTCCGAGCGCGCTTCTACACGCTTAGAGTCATTGCGAGGAGAAGAGAGAGAGAGAGAGGGAGCGGAACTATCCTAAACGCGCTTAGCTCAACGCGCCACCTCCTCCGCTCGCCTGCTTGCCGCGCACTTCTAAACAGCGCTTTACCAACAACTGGCACCGCCGAGCGACATAAATTCCGCTAAGGCTCGCTTTTCGTGCACATAATGTGAGGCGGCGGAGACTCGGAGCTGGAGGTTAGCCGCTGAGAGGATTTTACGGGAGGTTATTGGGCGGATTTTTTTGCCAGTGGCAGGAGGTTTGGATTAGATTGTTTAGAAAAAAAATTTTTTTTTTCGGTTTTTTTTATTTTTGCAATGTTTTGGGGAGTATTGGTCTGCTACAGTTTTTAGAAGGTTTGGTGATGAAAATAGTACTATAAAAATATATTCCAAGAGTAGTTTTAGTAGATTATTATATTCTACAATATATGAATTAGATATTTTCATATTAGATTGAAGAACTATTATAAAAAAGAAAAACACAAAGTCCAAAGGCGCGATAAATACGCGCTAAGCCGCGATTAAGAGAACGTAAATAGTACCGCGCTTCCGTCTAATCTCTCTAGTTTTGAAACACACGTACACTATAGATACTAATTCACTGCTCCTAATCTCCTGTGAAGAGCGCGAAACATGCGCTCCCGCATTGGAACCCACGCGACGGTACACGCACGTTCACTTCGCTATTATTCGAGCGCAAATGGAGATCTTTGTAGCGGTGTTTCGATTGTTTAAAAGCCGCGAACAATTATAATGTGACTGCTAATAAGGGTATTAATATTCAGAGCAGTTTTAGAAATCTGATTTTTCTTTTAATAGAAGAATTTTGGGTTATTAATGTTACACGAAAATGTTTGTTTTGGTTGAGTTTGAATCGGTATTGCAGAGTTAAGTGGTACCAGTGTACTTTAGATTAAATTAAACGCGTAAACAGTTCAAAGAAATGGCCCGAGGATTTACAAGGTGCATACATGGATTCTTAGATAAATATAGCAGCTAATTCTCATGTAGTGGCGGTCAGCTTATAATATTAGGATACTTGCCAACTGCTCACTAATTCAGTGCGTGAACTCCCGTGCGGAACGAGCGTTTCCGCTTTGCGTCACTTAGATCCGATTAGATTTTGAATCAACGATTACATTGCAATAAAATAAATTGTATTGTCAATGATATTTGTAACAAGTAATAATTTCAGGGATTGTCGAGGAAAGAAAGTTTTTTTATCAAATAAATTTTAAAGTGCAGAAGAATATGGAAATATGTGAAAATTAATCAATTTATAAGCTTGATACTCAAAATAAGTTACTAAATAAATTTAAACTTTGTTATAAAAAAATAAAACACGTTCGAAATTCGAAAATAAAATTTGTACAAAAATACACAAAATTAATATGCAATTAAACGGATTTACGCAAGAAGTGAATGCATCGAATGCAACGTCGAGTTGGGCGCCATTTTTATCGGGCGTTGGGCGCCATAGTCACCAAATCTCCTTTGGCTGGCATGACTTTTTGGGGGAGGAGACAAGGGTCAGCGAACGAACAGGAAGGATGATTTTTCTCTCTCTCTCTCTCTCCCAGAGCGGGAACGAAAGAGCCCCTCGACTCGTCTGTTCTCCTGTTGGCTTACATGTTTTTTCTTTATTCAACGTTTCCACATATGATTCGCCCACGCGATTGACGCATGTGAATGCGAATAATACAACTAATAAAATAACTAAATCGTCGATTCGCCGATGCTTTTCGCCAAAAATACGAGCCGCAGGTCTCTGTCGATGTGTGCGTTCGGTTGAGCAACGCCTGCGATTGGTCGGCTTGGGAAAGAGCGCCAAGTTTTGAAAGTGCCAAGGCGGCGCAATCGCTTTATCTGGCGAGGAGCGATTTATTAAAACAGTTGGGAAATCGATTTGAGTTGCTTTTTTTGGCGGAAAACGCTTCGAGGAACATCCTGCCGTTATTTCTATAGGTTTTTGTTAATACAGTAATTAATAATCGTTCAAAGTAGTGACGATTTTTCAATTTTCTTGAAAACTTGTGTTCCATAAATTGAATAGATCAAGTTTTTTGTACTATTTTATTTAATATCAATACTCTTGAATACTATTTATTTGAGAAGTTGTTAAATTATTTATAGTTTATTAAAAAACAGAATTATTGATATAAATATTTATTCAAACTTTAAAAATAATAAAAATCAAAGTAATTAATAGAAAGGACATTATTTTTATTTGTTATAAAAGTAAAGATGGAAAAGATACAACATACTTGAGTTAATTTAAAAAAAATTTATGTTTTAGTCACAAAAAATATTAGTTGGAAAAAAATCACTAATGAGAAAGCACTACTTTTTAGCTCATATATACTATACAATGCACAATATTGTTTTTACAAAAGTCATAATCCATAATTAAAATCTTCAACGCCCGTTTTTATAACTCTGATAAAATAAATGGAACGAATGTAACTAAGAATAAAAACGGAACGACGAGATAAAAAAAAAAGCCAACGCAGGCTGCATTCAAACTCTGATACTACCGCGAATAATAATTTCCAAGCGTTAATTTCCTGTACGACGTCTCCGATAAAACACAATAGATTTCATAAGACGATTTTCCCTCTTTCGCATGCATTTCTAATTACCCTTACAATTACCCATAAAAGCTATATTCCTGCACTTAACAAATGTCGCGACTGGAAACCCTATTTTTTTTTTTCCAAGGACGCGTCGTACGGGAGGTAATACGCACGGAAAGTGCCTGCGTATACACATACATGCAAACTTAACGCTGCGTAGACAATAACGCGTAAGGGAATGCGAGGCTGCGGTGCGAGGTTGACAGACAGCCTGGCCATGCAATCCTAGTATCGCGTGTGCCGTTACGGCGACGTAATATGCGTGATACACGTGTGTCTTCGCGAGTCTGTATATATATAGTAGACGGGCTCCTTCCGCCGCTCGGTTCGTATAAGTCCGGAACGGTGCGTTCGGCAAAAACTTGAGGGAATCGCGGGGTAATGGTGGACGCGTGTTGTCACAGTTTTTTTAAAATATTAATCGAAAGTAATACTTGTAAAATAGAAGCTTTAAAAGAATGTGTTCAATTAGCCACTTAGATAATAGTATTTAAAAAATAAAATTTCTTAATTTATAACAAATAATTTCTTTAAGCACAACCCTTAAACAATATGAATCATTATTTCATTATTTTTTACGTATAATTTTTCAGTCGAAGAAAGGTAATTCTCAAGTTTCATTCAACGTCCAGCATCCGTGCCATCCGAGAACTCATTAAAGCGCCTAATTTCAAACGAACCTCTTTCGAACCAAAACCAAAACGAAAAATAAAAAACAACAGTCGCACGCGTCTCCTCGCCTCCTCTCCCGCCCGCCCTCGCTTCTCCTCCGCTCCCTCCTCTCGTTCTCCTCGCTCGGCTCTCTCTCTCTCTCTTCCCATACGCGCGCGGAACTCATGCGTCCCGTGCATAGTTGGACCGCAGTCAGGCTCTCTCGCTCCCCAAAAAGGAATGCACGAGAGCTGCCTCCTCTCTCACGCATGTGTGGATGCAGGAGAGCTCGACGAGCCGGGCAGGGCGTCATGCTTCCCCGATAGCCCGCTCCCGCGCGGCAGTGCGTAAGCCTACGCGCGAAGGCGCACACGCACAGGGTCCCCCCTCCCCCCCCCACCCCTCCCGCGGCGGCTCGCCCGCATGCAAATGCCCGAGTCCTTTAAGGCCCTTGCCGGTGACTGCCTGCAGGGGCTGTTGCCTTGGTAACGCCACGCAGCCTGCCCCCTCGGGCCCTTTGCGCAACGGCGAGCGAATCGGCTGCAGAGGCAAATGGCTGGATATATGCTCGAGCTCGCGTCGCGGCTATGGTGGGTGCTTGTCACTTGGCGATTGCTCTTGGGAATGGGAGGTGTAGGGTTTTTTTTTCTTCTTTTTTTACTGAATTTGATTGCTCGAGGGGCGGTCGAGTGGATTTTTAATGGCGAGAAATGAGATGCATTATTTTGGAATCTGTAATGTATTCTAGATTTTGGAAAGGCGAAGGAATAAATTATTATATTGCATGGCTCTTATTTTATGAGTTTTCAAACTACATTGTATAATAGGGAATTTATGTTTCCTTAAAAATTTATCTTCTTTGCGAAACTTCATTCTACTCATCTACGTTATGCATAGAACGGAGTCGAAAGAAATTGACTTGTTAATAGGAAAATACATTTTTCACATTCGCGCGAAATTCGTGAAGAAAAAAGCGTGGAAAGAAACTGTTAGCTGTACGTATTACATAAAATGTATATTAAAAATTATTTTAGAAAAATTTTATTTATGAAAGTTTTCCAATTATTAGTTGTAATTTATGATAATAAAAGGGAACAAATCTTATTAGCATAAAAAAATAAAAAGCTGGATATACATAAAGTATTCATTTACGTAAAAATTACAATTCTTATGCTACTCTTTTAATTTTAATTCTCGAGTAATGCTTAACTTAAGTAAGTTGATAGGATATATGACTTCTTAAAAATTGAAAATGTTGGATATACGTTTAATATTTTTATTCTAAAAAATTATTTAGCTATTCCATTCTTGAAAATATTGTTTTTATTACATATTCTCATAATATTTCTACATAGGACATTTTAATTTTTAAAAAACGAATCTTCATAAATAATTCATACACATTTTTTAAGTTTGCGAGCAAAAATAATTGTTTGAATCGCAACGTACATAAATTGCATGAGCTACGTATGTATTGATTTACAGGGTAGTAATATCTTTCAGTTTAAAATTTTTTTTTATATCAGACTTAAAAAATTGATATAATGATATTGCACTAATAATTCTTACAATGTACTCCTAAAATTCTGCCTCCTTCGTAAAATGAAAAAAAATTTTCAAATTACGATAGTAAATTTCAGATCGAAATACTAAATGAGCATTTTGATGTCCTGATCTTCCAGTATCGTTTTTGTAATAATACCTCGAATTCGCGCAACAGTGTAATAATACCAAATGCCGTGCCTCCAAAATCGTCCGACAACAAAATTTACGTCCTGCAATTGCAATTCCCCGCAAGAATCCAACCGCGAGAGCTTAACTCCCCCCAGTCGATTAATCGCTTATCCCACCTGGTTACCCCTCGATCTCCGGTCGTCGACGTCGCGTTTCTCGTCGCTCGCCACCCATCTCCGCGGTATTCGCACGGTGCCCCGAGCACTTCGCAATTCGCTCCGCACTCGGACAGAGAGAGAGAAAAAGGCAAGAGGAACGAGTGCTTGGCAGCGCGAGAAGGCCGGGAGAGCGCGGCAGTCATGGCGCTGAACGGCCTCCCACGCCTCGACCTCCTGGCCGTGATGCGGTCCTGGTGAAAATTCTTGTTCTCTATTGTTCCACCCTAATTAATGCCGGTGACTCGTCGCCGCGTCTCATCCCTACAAAGGAGGCGACGCGAGAGGATGGAACCACCGGGAGAGAGAGAGAGGGAGAGAGAGGAGAAAAGAGACGGGTCAACTTTCGCGGCTTCATGGGGCCCTGGTATCACTCGCTGTCACTTATCCAATATCTGTAAACAAAAAATGGTTATTGTCCCGCCTACGAGGCGATTATGTGCCTCTGTAATTTCGGCCGTCGCTCGGTGACTTGCAGCCGAGTCCTGCGGAGATTCCGAGAGTCTTCTGAACGAGCGGCGCGACCGAATTTTCGACTCAGAGGGCTGTTTTTTTGCAAAAAAAAAGCTTCCGTATGAGCAGTCGATGTTTTCAGTTCGCGATAGAAATTTTGCCGAATTAATATTAATCCGTATTCCAAACAAGACTGAATCCGCACAAAAAGATGCTGATACCTGAAAAGAGAACGCAGGAGTCAACAACGAGCTCGGGAGAACCGCTCCTTTCTTCACCTGAAGTCGAGAGGTGAGCCGAGTTGTTGGACAATTCCTATTAGACTTAGTTTTTTTTAATACAACATGTCGCGAGAGGTATCAGGTCAGCATGTCGCGGAGAAGCTCGGAGCGAAAGCGAGTCTCGGGCCTATGTACCGTAGGCCTCTCTCCGACGGCGAGTCTCCGCCTACTCGATGCGGACGGACGGATCGACTGCGGGGGGAGGCCGTAGCCCAGGCTTTTTCTGCTTTCCTGACTAGCCGCCTACTCGTTGGCGTCCCTTTGAGCGTCGAGCGATTCCGGAATGCGACGTCGTGTTGCTCCTCGGGTAAGGGAAATTGGCTTGGCTTCGCTTTTTCGGCCGGGTTTCTTTGGAGGTTCAGGTGTACTAGGTGTTTTTTTTAAAACGGGGACTGGAAGGATTGGAACTCCAAGGATAGAATGAAGTTGACAAGTACAGATTTATGAATTGTTTATTATTAATCGTTTTTGTTCGGATAAAAAATAGAAGTGTAAAAAAACAACGTACCTGAAAGCAAAGAGATCCCTCATATTAGTGATTGTCAACATTTTAAAACAATTTTTTGTAATATTAACAGTATTTTAAAAAATTGGATGAAAAAATATTTTTATTTATTATTTTACTTATTACAACAAGTCATTGCTGCTTACCCATAGGTTCATGGCGTGAACCTTGAATCTACTCCACAGAAGATGAGGCACAAACTCGAATTTCATGCGCGACCTCACAATAGAGCCGCCGGAGGAATAATCAGTTTTGGTATATTTAGATACTTATATGCCAACTCTGTTGAGAGGTAGTATCCGAAGTCTTGCCGGTCAATGCAGTGGTGAATATAAAATTGTTTTCCCTTTTGCGTTACCCACCTTTATTCAGAGGATTTACTGTAGGTATACCTTTGACTGGTAAAGATATTACACATTACCTAATGCAAAAAAGATACAAACGTAAACTTACATAGAGCAAGAAATATACATTAATATATGTATAATACATGTACAGTAATAATTAAAATTTAATGGTAAAAGCTTTATTAACCTATCCTATATAGTATCTCTATAACTATCCTATATTTTTAAATACTAATAAGGATTAGAATGCTGCAAGTTTAAAGTCGCAAACACTTCCAATTTTTTTTTTGCCAAAAAACGAAGATGACTCAGTTATTCAAATATTTAACATTTACGTAAAAGGAGACTGATTCAATTCCGAATTCGAACCAAAATTACCACTATGATACCTCTGTATTTATTTAAAAGTATCTAATAACACCGAAGCTGAATGATTCTGCAGTATCATATTTCGGCATATGCTTTGAATTCCCGCGCAACAAAATATGCATAATTATATTCCCAACTTCCTTATTGCATAGTTGGTGCCTCACAATAATATTTACATACTGCTGAATATGGTGCTAAATTGCTTAGAATATTAAATTTGAGAACATTAGTCCAAATAAGATCATGAAAAAGTTCTCTCTAAATCCACACTAAAAACCGCCTTATTTGGATTCTTAGTAAATCGTATGTACATCATAGTCGTATACCACTTCAAATGATGTGTTCACAGATGTACAATTGCTTTCCACCTAAGACAATCCACCTTCAAATGACCTTTAATACAAGGTACTCCTACGTATATATACCTTACCAAAAAAAAAAAAAGAAAAAAAAAACTATAAACTTAAACGAAAGTTCATGCGCCCATTGGCAAGTAAAAAGACCACCGAAGCAGTCCTGCCTCCCTGGTATCTTCCGTGCTCGTCTGTTCTAACCCATTACTTCGCAGCGAACGTTCACATTTTATTCCCCAAGCCAACGTTCGCATTTCGTTCGCAAGCGAGCGTATCTTCGGTCCTGGTGTTCCGCCTCCCGATTGATAATGACGTCTGCGACGAGAGAAAGAGGGAGAGAGGGAGAGAGAGCAAAAGAGGGGTGGGGGCAGGATATATAGTCGCGGACTGAGACGTGGCCGGCGAAGACCGAAAGGAACACCTGTGATGTTGATACTGCTCTAATATCATTCAAACGAGAGCCCACCACCTCCTTCCTTATTAATCTCTGCGATGATTTGATGAGCGCGCGTAGTTTAGCCGCCGCTGGTCGATAAACCTTACCGATCGAGCTGCGCATTAGCATTCGGCCCGTTTTACTTTGCCTTCGAGCTTCGAGCTCGGGCTTGCTTGCATACGGTAGAATTGAGTTTGCCTCGTGCAATTTTTATTATCGGCGAGACTTTTTTTATTGCGCTACGTATGAAATGTATTGATAAAAAAGAACGTAATCTATTAACAATGAAATTTATTGTTCAACTAATTATAGTATAGGCTGTTTTCAGTGCAGAATAAATGAAAATGTTTTCTGCAAAACCTGCTGACGAGTTAACTAAATAAAAAAAAAATAGATGTTAAAATCTGCTAGAAAAATATTGAAATAAGAAAACGGGCAATCACGACTCACGCAGTCGTTTTGTTTTTGACAAATTTTATTACATAAATCATATAACAATAATACAGATAAATTGCTATTATATTAGATCATTCCTTCACTCTTGAAAATAATGTGCATTGGGATCGCGCAGGTGCAACAGTGTTTCACGAGAGAAGCACCTGTTCAAAGTATCAATTTGCCGCTTTTCCCTGCAATATTTACAGCACCTTCGGAGGCATAAGTCTTGCACGATGTTCACGGAAATGTTGGCTGCTTAAAAGCTTTTTAGATGAACAAAGAGCTGAATAAAAAGCTTTTTAAGTACACTGAGAGAAAAATATCATTGAATTTATTATTTGGTGCAAGCTAATTTCGCCGAACAAATATGCGATAAATTT
>JAWWEO010000023.1:529217-591227 GCA_035582975.1 Ormyrus labotus
GTCCCTCGGTTAACACAAAAAATAGTAATTTTTCTTACATTTATAGTAAATTTTATTAGAACATTTCTCTCAGTGTACATACACATAATATTTCATTGCTCAATGTTCGGCTTGACGTTCGTCGCGTCAGCTTGCGCAACCGATGGAGCCCAGTGAAAAACAGAAGCCAATCGCTCTCGCAAGAGCCAGCGACGAGCCGATACCTGGAAAAACACTGACCATATCGGGCTTCGGAAGAGAGGAGCGCGTGAGTATCATTCGTTTTCCAACAAAGTATAACGAAAAGCCAATCGGCGGATATATACCGACGATGTCGAAACACGCCTTCCAGTACGAGGTGGACCAAAAGATTCTGCAGCTGAAGGCCGCGCGCTTGCCGATAGTGAGCCTGGCCAAGTGTCAGGAGGACTACTTCCTGCATCCGGTGACCGACAGGATGCTGTGCGCGGGTAACAGCACCGACGGCTCGTGCAACGGCGACTCCGGCGGTCCGGGAGTGATGGACGGGAGACTGGCCGGGATTGTTTCCTCGGGGTTTATCTGCGACACCACCGACGTTCCTGTCGTTTTCACCGCCGTTTACAAGTACCTGGACTGGATCGCCGAATATGTTAATGTTAATTGATAATAAATGGAATTTTGTACGTTGTTTGGTTGCCTGTTTTCGTTTCGAGTTTGAATTAATTTTATTCCAATCGTTACAAAAGGTTATGACAAGAATTACTTGTTTTTAGCAGCCAAATTCTTGCTTTACATCTGTACTCGTACAATACACTTCTCCCTGTTTATACTACTTAAACTTCATACATCCAAAAACCTGAACCAATCCATTTCATTCATCCCTGTTATGGCACTTAAAATTAAGAAAAAACTCTAAATTTTAGACACCCTTCCTCGAATATAGGAATAAAATAAGTGAAGGGTTACTGCGGTATTTTACGAACAAATGCTTTAGTAGCAAGTTTTTCCTTCTTTTGGCGTATCTGAATTAGGTAAGAATTAGTTTTATGGCCATGAGGTATTCTGCAATACTCTTTTTCAAAGAGTTTTCAGTTTCTGTTGATCAGTCGCCGAGAAAAGGCAACATCCCTCTCTTTACATTTCACTTCAACTTTGTATGTTTCAAACGAGCTTCCATTAACAAACAACCTGCAGTATTTTTCTTTTAATCAGAGAAAAACCTCAACGGTCCCCCTAATTAACATCTCGAACCTGCCACGTCTTTCTCAGCCATCATCGCGTAGCGCAAGCCTTCCCCTTCAACGCGGGCGCAAGCCCGCCGAGCTTCGTGCATTCATCCCCGATACCAGAGCAAACGGGTGCCTTTGGGCGGGCTCCCTACCCATATTCCCTATATCCGCTTTCTGGGCGTCGATCGCGGCTCGAACACCCGTTCACGAGCGAATCGAAACCGCGCCTCGCCGCGGTTCATTCACTCACACCACGTAACGTATAGAAGCGTCGGCGTCGGCGCCGGTGGTGCAGCGCGAGGGGAGAGGAAAGAGCGGCGGCTCTTCGGTGGGCGTCGCGACGGCTCGTGGCTCCTCCTCGTGGCGATGGACTCCTGGTCGAGTGGCGGGCTACGGCGACGCTTTGCCCCTCGGAAGAAGCCGCGAAAAACGGCGGCGGCCTCCTTTTTCCGGGCGCGACTTTTCGGCGGGAGGCGCCTGGAGACAGGCCACCGGCCTTGGCGCCCGGCTTCCCCGAGCCACTTAAGCAGGCGCGCGTCTCACTACGGACAGGCTCGCATAGCTCGCGAGCAGGTCTCTCTCTACCCGTTCGGCCCATATAGAAATCCACCCCCGACGGCAGGAGCCGGCCTTTTTTTTTACTCTCCGCCAGAGAGAGAGAGAGAGAGAGAGAGCCGAGCGCGCGTTGTTTGGTTGCGCGCGCTCGAGAGAGAGAGAAAGAGCGAGGGGATGGATAAATGTTTCGGCCCTTTTTAGAGAGTCGAGGTGGGGATGGTTTTCGAGCGCGCTTTTGGTCTGGCCGGATTGGAAGAGGGGGGGGGGGGGACGGGGAGGCGCGAGTCTGTGTCCCTTTGTCGAGAACGCGATTCGCGCGCGATATCGATTTGCAATATCCGCGAGGGGACGCAGGGCGCATGCACTGGTACACTCGCTCGCGAATGCGAGCCTGGTGCTTTATCCTTGGGGTCTTGCTGGTGCTTTCGAGCGGGAAGGAGGTGGGCACCTGTGGGAGTTTGAGGAAGGTCAGGGGTGGAGTCGTTGCTCCGCAGGGATGGTTGCTGGCAAAGGCTTGCAGAGGGATTATTGGGTAATACTGGGATGGACGATTCGTTGTGTAATTGTAGAGAATTTTGGTAGTTTGTTACGCGCGTTAATACGTTTGGGTGGGAAATATTTTTGAAAATACTTTCTCGAAATTAATTGAGAGCATTGTGTGCGAATAGTTTGAGGCAAATCTCTGTGCCATTTACATAAAGGCGTAAAATTTAATTCAGAAAATACACCTTACATAATGTTCTTGTTCTTTTCTTTCTTCAAAGCACACCTTTTAAAATAATAAGTAATATTGCAATTTTTTCTAAGTACTTATGAACTAATATCAGAAAATAAAGTATGTTACTCCCTTACAGAGACACTAGTATAGTAATTATACAATTAAAGCAGATTATAATAATGATTCCAAAGTAAAATGAAAAATAAACATCAGTCTTACCAATCATACATGATTCTACTGAAAAATAACTTTCAATCATTTTAAAAAAGTGTCTACTATTAAGTTTCTAAAATTCTTGTTCAAATAAAAACACTCCTTTACTTATTAAATGCAATCAAATTTTAACTACATATAAAATACGAAATACTTACCCAAAATGAAAGAGATTTACGTATCGTAAAGAGAAAGCGTTTTGTAAACACAAACTTAAAGCCAAGGTGATCGACACCTGACTACCCTCTATGGTTCTTGTTTCCCGGGTGTATCTTCGTGGCTGCCAACGTTTACCCAATTATAAAATCAGACTACGGCGTACTTTTCATTCTGAAGACTCTCCTTTAAAATTTCAAACTCTCTACAAACCATACTAGATTCCTTCCATTAAAAGAGAAAATCAATACCTGTTAATTATTTACAAAGTGTGTACAATCAATAGATCTTTAAACAATTATTTATTTTATTTAAAACGAAAAAATAACTCACTTCGCCCCTCCGATTTAAACAATAATCAAAGGCCGAAAGTCAGAGTTGAAACACAGTGGAAAGTAAGCGATAGAATTTATTAGAGGGGGAAAGCTCCATCCACCCCTACGGCATCGATCGACATCCTCCCCGAACTGCTCTCCTGTTTCAAAAAGCCTCGAACTGCCCCAAATCAAGGATCTTGCTTCGGGGAAATCCTGCTTTGAAATTAGTCCCTTTACGGCAAGGGCAAGGACAAGTTCACTCGGGCGTGAGTCCGCGCGCGGCAACCCGAGGTGCGTTATCCTTCCCTGATCGAGGATTCCTCGCTTCACCCCTCGCAGCCTTTATTGTACGTTCCTTTTTTTGCTCCTCTTTCGGACGCGCCGAGACGCGGCCGAGTTTGAAAAGTGGAATTCGCTGGATTTGACGCGGATGTTGGGAATGCTTAATTACCTTGGTCATTTTTTTTTCTTCCAATCCCAGTTTAGTTTGTGAGATTTTTATTCATTTATTTAATAATAATAAGAAGAAACTACTTCTTTTAAATAAATATTTAATTTAATTTAATTTAATATATATTATTTCGATATATTGAACCGCTACGATGTAACTTAAAAACTTGCATTTTTTGCATAAAAATGTGTACATATACGTACATATTCAATATAATCTTTTAAAGTATAAGTACTCCAAACGATAATTTAACTCATCATCATTAACGACTAAAACATTGTAAAAAATTTAATGTTTTAAAATTTTAAGATAGCAATAATCTTTCAAAACCTTTTACAAAAGTTACATATTCATATTTACTTTTAAAATAAATTTTGACCTTGTTCATTTTATAAATACCTCTTTCATTGTTTTCAAACTTTTTTAAAATTTAAATTCCTTCAAAGTTACATAAAGAAGCTACGCAAAGAGCAATCATTTTCGCGCTAACTTAACATCTACAACAATTCAAAAGACCCAGAGATATATGTATATAAATAGCGAGAGACTTTAAAACAGGAAAATGTGTCGGTGAGAAATGTCAGAAACTGGTCCAACTCAGTGTTATTTCCAACGAAAAGGAAGCGTAACTCTCGTTTTATGCGCTCCTATTAGAAAGATGCTGAAGATCATCTCGAAACCTGGTCCTGGTGCAGCAGCTGTACCATTCCAGCCTTCCGTTCCCCGACTCTGCTCGGTGGGGACTGAAAGAAGTTACCACTACCGCCGCCGCGTTGCCTTGTTCGCTGCTCTTGAAAAGCATCCAGCTGTTTAGTCTACCGGTTTTCAATGCTTCAAAACGACTCTGCTCACCGTCGCTCCGTTGTGTATCCTTAGAAACTTCAATTTCGAGCGAGTCTCTCTTTTTTGGAAAAGAGCTTCTTTTTAACTATTGTTCGAAAAAAAAAATTTTCTATTGTATTTGAATGAGAAGGGTGTTTTTCGTTGTCGCCGAAAACAGTAAATATAGTGTATATGTTCATTTGTTGACAAAGACGCATTTGTTAGTTTCGGGTTTCGCGGAACGCTGAGTAATCATTGTGATTGCAAATTTTCTGCAGTTTTCAACCCTGAATCCGAATTTAAAATAATGTGAGTATAATAAATGTATTCACAGTTAAAGTTTGTAAATTATTACTATTCTATAAAATTTATATTTAGTAAGTATTAACTTTGTAAAATAATTATTATCAGTATTATTTTCACCGATAAACTTGATTCGAACGAATTATCAGTTAGATACAGTACACAGAAACATAATACATAACCTCACTCTTTAGATAAAGGGTGACGTACACTTGCTGGTCTTTTCGCAAATGGAGTGAACACACACGATTTCAATCGTATTGACGTGACACGCAGAAAATGTTTGTAAGCACAGAACAAAATGATTATTAAGCGTTTTCGTTTTTATTACCCAAGGAGCTTTAATTTTGTAAAAATGTTGAACAACATTTAAGCATAAAAATTAAAGTTGCTTGATGGCGACTGCTATGTAAATGGGTACTTGTTACACACGACGATCTCTGAACCGAATGACAAAGACTGATAAGTAAAAGTAACTCTACTCTTAAAAATGGAAATTCTCTTTTGTCTTGTGTACTGTAGTGGCTTTAAAAATATTAAATATTATTTTTAAGAAACTGAAGTATTTCATTTTAGAGCTTTTTTGTAAAGAACGCCCATTTATTATTAATTATATTTTTCACGTATTTTAAATTTTATAAATACGTGACAATGCTCCCTGATGTAATTATTTTATATTTGAATTTTAAACTGATCATTCGCGTCGCTGGGAATTCCACTATCAATTGCGCGGTATTTAATGTCGAAGAATGTTCCGATACGCGAAGGAGAAAACTGCACAAAAAAAAATATTCTAATAAATATTTAAGAAATTTACACGAAAATGACTATTTTTCTAGTCGAAAAATATTATTACTATTATTTTTACTAGCCGAACCCAAACATATTACTATACTTTACGGAAAATTTAACTAATGCTTTTAATCAAATTTAATTGAATTTCGGTAAATTTTCTTATATTTTTCAGTAAAATTTCCTATAAATTACCAAAATTTTTTTAATTGATTTCACAATCTCACTGCCGGATACTGTATTAATTTTTACTCTGTGCAAAAAAACACCTTGTACATGATTTACTACAAATATTTTTAGTTTTAACGTTTCTCTCGGCCTTTATTTTTACGCCGTGCGCGTTCTAGTTTTACTAATATCGGCTGAAAGAAATTGTGCACTCCTTCATTCACATGTCAGCCTAGACGGTCGGAGATGTAAAAGTGAGTGCTGAACAAAAATCAAAGCGACCGTCGGGTGACGAATGTGTCTAAATACGCTGCTTGGAATTTCATTATTATTTTAGATAAGAAATTTAAAGATAGCATCGAGGGTAGATTAAGTAAAATATTGATTCGAATTTGCAGTATCTGTTATCGTTTACGATAAAATATTGACATTTTATCTGAAATTGAAAGATCTTAGTGTTTTCGAACTCCAGAATGAGTATCGTGCCATCTTCTGTAATCCTGATCGTTCTTAGACAACTGAGCAAGTGACGGATCAGTATTTTCACGGCTTGGAAATCACGCACAATCAAAGAGTAAGCGCATGCGTAAACAGTATCATTCACGCAGCAGCAAGTACTTTGATTTGAGAGATTAAGAAAATTATTATTGACGAGTTTGAAATTTTAATCAAAATCTAATATTAAATGTTATTGTATATATTTATATTAATATATACAATAAATTAGTTCTTAAGAAAATATTAATAATGACAAATAAAGTTGGTTTTTATTATTTAATTAAAATTTTGACTAAACTTCGTATTACTGAATTTTTTGTTTCTTAATTGCATAAAATAAAATACCATTTAAAATTTACGTAGGGCATTAGAAGGCCTAAGTATGACTTATTCTTTGTTTTATAAGGTTACATTTCAGCATGGTTTCAGGTGTCTATTAAGAAACATCTGAAAAAATATGTTTACATCACACCACAATTACATTTGTGAAATATTATTAAGAAAATTATCATCTTAATTTTATTTCAACAAGTGCTTGTGTTAAAATTCGAGAATTTTTTTTCTTTTACATAACGCCATTTACTTAATTGTAAATTCCAAAGTTTAAATAAATATATTAATATTTAAGTCAACAGATTGATAATGAAATTCAGCATTTAAAACTTCTGACAAATAAAACAATTCAAAAAAATGAAAAAACACGATAAACTGATGGACATCAGAAATTTCGTTGGTCCACGGATGAAAGGTAAAAAATTCGACCTACTTTGATTCTCTGCTTCCCTAATATAAAGATGTTACAGATCATCTCAACGTACCTTTTGGTGGCACAGCATCTTGAGTATCTCTTTCTCAACAATGCTAAAGTATTCAAGAGCATAATATTTTCAGAAATCCTTATTAACATTTTATACAATAAAGAATGTTGCACTGATTAATTTGTAATTTACCGTAAAATTCTTTTTCCTTATTTGTCAGAGATATTAAATATCCACCACTTAAAAAATCAATTAATTCAAGATACCCAGATAATGCAAAAGAATTTTGTTGAATGTATTCGCATAGGCTAGAGGCTAAACGTCTAAACTACTTCTTTGAACTTTTCCACTCCTGTTCCACTTGGGATATAAAAATGAGTGGTGAACAAGTGATAGAGCAGGACGGGCAGATATTACTTTCGCTCTTATTTCTTTCTTTATACTTCTGCTCACTTTTATTTACATGTTTTTGTATTTTTGCATTAAAAAAATATCTTAATCATATTATAAAACAGAAAATCAATAATCATATATAAAACAGAAATACTTAAATATTGACTAAAAAATCAAATTAAATCTTGTAATTCCTTAGAAAAAACTTTTACTAATAACTTTTACGTTTATTATGATACTTAAATGTTCATATTAACAACAATTTTGCATCAAAAAAATTTTTTGGATTAGTTAACAAGAATTTTTTATTGATTATTTGGAAATAATAAGAAGAAATAATAAAATTAATTCGTTTATTCTTAAAAAAGTATAGAGAATTTCACTTTATTTGTTAAAGTATTTCACGAACTCTCCTAGCACGTCACTGTAAATTTGTGACCATAAACTCATTCTTTCTTTGTGAAGGGTCTTTTCCATTTTCATTGGTTGGTTGATTTCCAAATAATTATCGTCAGAACCCATTGGTGTCCATGCGACAGTGAGATCTTCATCCAAACTTGGCGTTGGGTTTCTAAAATAAAAATTTATTTAATTGCAATGCGGTGTTAAAACAAAATATTTTTTTTAAGCAAATTGTGGCATTCCTTACCTTTCTTTAGCGAAATTCGTCCATAACTTCGTTATGACTTTAGTCATTTTCTCAGCAGGAGATCCAGGTTCTGGCTTATTCTTAAAGGCATTGGAATAAAACATGTAACCCAACTCGTCACCGTGAGCGACACCTGTTATATTTACAAATAATTTTTAAATTTGATCACTCAACAATTTTAAAAACAAATTATTATAAATACCTTCTTCCATCTTAAACAAATTTTTCATTATACCGAAAGGAGAATAATAAGAGAATAGATATTCGTAGACAGGGGATTTATCTCTTGCTCCAAGAATTTTAGAAGACATAAGTATACCAGCAACGAAGAATATATCACTAGTCATCTATAAAATATTTTAAACATTATTTTAAAAATATTTTTATCAGTTTATATCGGCTTTTCGACCTTTTAAAGGTGAAATATCGTTATTACAGTTTTTCTTACCATAGTGAAAGGAACTTTTGAGTCAATTGTAAGAGCTTTTCCATCGAAATAGAACTTTCGGACCATATCGCTCAACTCCTTCTTTTTGGCATCCGTTGCATTCAAATCATCCGGTAAGAAAAATTCGAAATGTTGATCCATCATATCCGCATTCGGTAAGAACACTGAACGAAATAATGTTTATTTCATGCAAGTTCTATCTCGCAGTACTAAAAAAAAGAAAGTATGCATAAAAATGTTATAAACTTACTTGGAGCCATAAAAGCGGTTTCATCGAGATTCGTGCCAATCATAATTGGAACGTCCGCAACATCATCTTTCTTCATTAAAGTCCATGGATCATTGGTCAAAAATATTTCTTGGCCAGCTTCAGGTTCTACAACGGGGATGAATGCTGCCATATGTCCATTCATGTGATTCTATAAATGAGAATATTGTAGTAGAATATTCCATAAAAAGTACATTTAAGCTTAAATTAATTTTCTAACCAGAATTTTCGTCACTTCTCCGGTTGCAGTAACAATCTCCTGCACAGAGAACTCCTTGAGTTTGCTCACTAATTCTTTAGTGTCGCTGGTTTTGATGCCAAGTGCTTCTCCCAATTTGAATGCCATCTCCTTAGGATTGTAATCCATAGCCCAAGGATTCAGAGCGGATCCACTTTGCATGATGGCCCCACTGAACAAGCCTTAAGAATAGCAGAAAAATACAATAAAAATAGATTGCACTGATTCAAATCTCATAATTATTTATTATTTTATACTTACCACGAGACATTGGTGAAATCATGTGGAACTGAACGGCAGCTGCACCGGAACTCATACCGAAAAGCGTTACCCTGTTTCGGCAACCACCAAAGTTTACAATGTTTTCTTTGACCCAATTTAATACCATCACTTGGTCCTTCAATCCCGCGTTACCTGGAGCATTTTCATCTCCGGTACTCAAAAAGCCTGAAAACAATAATACAGTATTCTATAAAACAAGAATTATAGCTTACACAAATATTTTAGGAAATATCTATATTCACAATGTATCTATTTATCATTGAATAATTTCAACTTTCAAAAGCATATATATTAAAAAAAGTAAATTAAAAACGAGACTTTTTCTCTATCCCGTGGAATACATCCTGTGTATTTAGATTTAAATTTAAAGACGACCTACCAGCAGCGCCAAGTCTTGAATTGAACGTCACTACAACAACGTCCTGTTCAACAAGGAAATCAGGACCGTAAACGTCATCATCTCCGGAACCGGCATTGAAGCCGCCGGGATGAATAAACACCATCACCGCCTTCTTGGCTTCCTTGTTAATATCAGGAGTGTATACGTTCAAGTACAGGCAGTCTTCATCGCCGACAATTCCTTGTCTCATCATGCAAAAGAAGACGCAAGTCGGTCGGTGGTGTGTGGCATCGAGTACACCAATCCATGGATCTGGTGATATTGGTGGCTTTTAAAATAATATAAATGAAGATTAGTTTTTGAAACATTCAACTTTTCGAAAAGGACCCCGTAACTCTTTAGGTGTAAAAGTGGTTTCAGTCAAATTGGCTCAAATTTTTCACAGAGGCAGCTTTCGTCATTCTGAACAAAAACACCCATTGCATCAAGTCCGAAATATGCATTTTACTATGGAGCTATGTTTCTCAAAAATAATACATATTTCGAACTTGGTGCAATGGGAACTTTTGTTTAGAATGACAAAGACTGTCTCTGCAAAATTTGAACCAAATTGACTGAAACCACTTTTACGTATAGAGATCCGAAGGCCTTTATGAAAAACTTAATTTTTAAAAATTTAAGTTTAAATTTATTTTTCCAATTGAATGAAATCGTAAGATTTCATTCAATTGTATATGATTATTAAAATTCCATAAATCAAAAATGTAAAATACAAAATGACTATAAAAGTTATTTTTTTCAAATATTAATATCCTTCGAATTGGACATTTGCAATTATGAAAATTATAAAATGTAGTTACATAAAGTAAGTTTTATTTAATTTTAAACTGAAAAGATACTAATTCTACTTATTATCGCGAACGTCTGGGGTATGTTTACTGTGACGTCTTTGAACAGCATAACCGAATATCAACGTCGAATCAAGTTGGACATTAAAAGTAATGGTCAGTGTTTTATGTTTCATAACGCTCTTCGTCCTGAAATTATAGACGACACCAGCTTTTACAAAACAAATTCGACATTAAAAATGCGAAATCTAAGAAATGCATTTGTCTCATTTTCGCATAAATACTTTCTCGAGTTACATCAGTGCTCACTACACTAGAATAAAACACAAATAAAACTAACAATTACTGATTTACGTATACTATTTTTACTATTAAGTATCAAGGCTTTTAATTTACCTCGAATTTGTGGAATCCAATAGGCGGCTTAGCATAAGGGATGCCTTTGAAACTGTAGTACGGCTTTCCACTAAGAACGGTGGTAGATTTCAGCCCCTTCAATGTCCCCGTCGAGATGTCGAGGGTCACCTCCTCATCGGCGCATGCGACGGCTACGATGACCAAACATACGAGCAACTTAAGCGACCGCATCGTGCCTTAACAATATGTCGAATCCTCCGGTTGCTCCGGACTTTTATAAGCTGAAGCGTAACTCCGCAAATCGGAAGGAGCGAAATAACGTACTAGGTGAATTGCGTAATTATAGTCGAGTGCTCAAATCGTTCAAAAACGTACGACTCTCGAGATATTCCGGATTTCGATGGTTATTATATAGTTCAGTGAACACAAAGTATATCATTTTATATATTTTTTCATTAAATTATTAATATAGTGAAGCTTAATGCATGTTGAACAATAAGTATTGGTTCAATATCTTGATAAATTTACTAGAATTCAGGACTAGTTTATTTTATAAAGTCAGCTTCATTTTTTGCAAATTCATTGCATATTACTATTATTATGATTCATTATTTTCTTAAACTTAATTTTATTATTTGAGAAGCAAAATGAATAATGTGAATCAACTTCTATATCAAATTTATCATTAGCCAAGAAAATCATTATCAATTATAATTAATTATAAATTAAAATTTGAGTTAATGAAAGTTTGTTTATTTATGAATAAATTAAAAAAGAATGTTTATTAAAGATCCCTGGTAAAAATTGAAAACATTTTTAGAGCAAGAATTGGCCATTTTTTAAAAAAGTGTTATAAATGGCCAAAAAATGCTCCTTAATGAGCCAATAAATGCTAAAATTTAACCTCGAAACATTAAAATGGTGTGATTTCTACTAGGGGATTTTTCGTTTTTATGCTTACACCATATACTGCAAGTCATTTTCGATTGAAGAATAGACAAGAACTCCTTAATGATTATAAAATAGCTGGTTAGGATGATTATAAAACAGACTTAGGAGAATCGAGTATTGGAGTAAAAATTAATTTCATTATTTTTGAAATACGAACTCCCGTTTATCGCCCACTTCCTTTTGGTTTAGATATGAGTCAGCAAGTTTTAAATGATGCAAATAGAAAACAGCTTATTTTATTATTTCTGGAAACAAATTTTTAATAAACTTCGTAAACACGCTACTCTGGTAATTGGATCGAATGAAATTTATTTACAATAAAAGTTTATTGATTGAAAATGAAAAGCCCTCTTTTAAAGCGTCTATTCAGGCTGATAGCATAAATTTTCCACGCTCCATTCACTATTAAGATTTTATAATTATTATTTTGTGTTGATTTACAATTAGTTGCTAATTATATTTGTCATTTAAAAATAATTAATACATTTTCGCTGTTAACTTCAAATATTAGTTATTATCCAAGTTAATTACTTTATAATACTATGGTAGGTAGTAATTATTCAGCTTCTGAAAATCGAAAAAGAAATTACTTTTGATCCTTGTATAATTTAATGTTATATTTTTTACAGTTTTTTAATGTCAAAAATTGCATTTGAAATTATTTCGATAACTCAAAAAGACTTGCAGAATTATATTTTATTTAACAATTAAGAAATAATATTAAGAAATAAACATTTTTTTATGTTCTGGATTTGTTTTTAAAACGTTGATCAATAAATGCACGTGAATTTTATGAAAAGGCTTGATGTTCAGTCTCTATTCTGAGTGTTTCATAACAGTAAATTTTGTAGTATGGCTATTACTCATTGTTACAAATTTAATGTGCATCAACAATGTAGCAAACTCTACAAAAGTATCTACACTTTTCTTTTCCTTATTATGGTCGAATTCAATGTCGAAATGAATACTCTTATGAGAATCAATTTAAATATTAAACAAATTACAAAATGAGATTTTACAAATGGTTGAATTATCATAAAATGCATATGCACTTCCTGAATAGGAATAGTCGGCTTTAATATGCCGCAATGTTTACTTATTAATGATATTAATAATGGACGTTTCTTTAAACATTTATGAATAAAGAATTTATAAAAAATATTAGTTTATTAAAGTATAGTTTTAAATTATTTTTTACTTTCATTATTCATAGAAACGTGTGCGTACTTATTTTAGAAAATCTCTCGGTTTTCATCGACAAATGAGAGAAATCAATAACAACTAATCTCGTGGCGTTAAATATAATATTCCTAACCTTAAATTCAATCAAACACAACTAAAGAAATAAATGCTTAGAAGACAATATAAATATGCCGGATATGCGAACAGATTTATCAAACAAAATAAAGGTATTTGCTGGTAATTAATTCTGTTAAAATTAGATATGGATTTTTATTTTTTATTTTATACAAAATAATAACATTCTATTAAAAATATATAAATGTAAAACACAACTTTTTACATAATAAAGAAAGTGTAAAGCAATTGTGTGGTTACAATTATAATAATTATGAAATATTTGTTAATGTACTGTTTGTTCTTATTAAAATTCAGATGTAAATCGTCCTAAAATATGATTAGCAAACTCAGCCCACAAGTGCATTCTTTCTTTGTAAAAGCCTTGTTTCAAAGACATATTTTCATTTATATCTAAATAATAGTCATCTGCTCCAACTGGAATCCAGTCAATTGTTACATATTCATCCTTATTTGATGTCGGACTCCTTTAATTAAAAAAATTTTCTTGTATAAAATACTAACTTGAAAATTTGTTAAAGAAATAAAAAATGAATATTTACCCAGTTTTAACGAAATTCGTCCACATAGTTGTAAACATGTGCATGATTTTCTCTTGATCTGAACCGGGAGGTGGTAAATTTTTAAACATATCAGAGTAAAAGACATATTTTATTTCATCTCCATGAGCAACTCCTGTTAAACATATTTTTTATTCATATTTAAAGAAATATGTGGACATAAAATATTTAAACATATTAAAAAAAATATGTAGTTCAACTAATTTTAGCTTGAAAATGAGAGCATATTTAATTAAATTTGAATAAGCTTTTGTTTCATACCTGTTTCTGAACTGTACATATTTTTCAGTGGACCAACCGGTGAATAGTGTGTGAGTAAATACTTGTAGACTGGCGCTTTGTTCATTTTGCTAATTAGATTGGTCGAAAAATGTACACCATAAGTAAAATTAATATCTGTAAGTAACTGAAAATGACAATAAAGTTATTCAAATTTAAGTATTCATTAATTGTACAAATAACAACTGCTTTGAATGATTATACTTTTGTAAATTCTTCGAGCGTCTCTGCGGTTAAATCTTTTCCGTCAAAGTAAAAATTTCTTATTTTTTCGGCGAACTTTTTCCTTTCGCCGTCATCAGTAACGTTAAAATCAACCGGTATAAAATTTTCAAAATTCTCATTCATCATTTCAGCATCTTTAATGAATCCTGCAAAAGTTTGTAAATAACTTTTGACGTACAACTTTTATTCAATCATTATGATATTATATTATAATAATTATAATTATTTCTCACTAACCGCCATTGTCGCTTCCTCATCTAAGTTCATTCCCGCAATAAGAGGTACATCGGCTACTTTTCCGGATTCGATTAAAGTCCACGGATCAGCTGGTAAAAATACTTCTTGTCCTACATCTGCTTCCACCGATGGTAGAAAAGCATGCACATTTCCACTCATAAAACTCTAAAAAAAAGTAATATACTCCTTTCTTATCTTTGCCCCTTTTCCCTTTTATCTCACTTTCTGCTCAAAACTTACAAGTGACTTTGAAACTTCTTCAGCCGCAATCATCAACTCATTAGCAGAGAACATTTTCAGTTTATTCACTAATTCTTTTGAAGAAGATGTTTTTATCCCCAAAACTTCACCTAACCGAAAGGCTACTTCTCTAGGGTTGTATTGCATAACCCATGGACATAAAGATGTTCCAGACTGTTCCAAACCACCGCGGAATAATCCTGCAAGTATGTAAATAAAAATGAGATTAAACGTTTACTTTGTCCTCTTGGATCTTGTGGGAAAGTTACTCGAACCTTGAGACATTGGTGACATCATGTGCAATTGTACTGACGCTGCTCCTGAATTCATTCCTCCTAATGTAATTTTTTCAGGGTCACCTCCAAAATATTTAATATTGTTTCTTACCCACTTAATGGCCATTACTTGATCTTTTAAACCCGCATTGCCAGGTGCATTTTCATCTCCAGTATTTAGAAATCCTAGAAGGAATCAAAATTTTTGTTGTAAAGTTTTATTTTTTGCGATTAATCAATTTCACATTTAAAATGAATCAGACTCGTTAAAGCTCTAAATTGTAAGTTATCTTACCTATCGGACCGAGTCTGTAATTAAAAGAGACTAATATGATGTCTTTTTCGATTAAAAAATCGGGCCCAAGAACTCCATCATCACCAGATAGATAATTAAATCCACCAGCATGAATCCATAATAATACTGCTTTGTTAGCATTGACATCAAGTTCTGGAGTATATATGTTCATAAGTAAACAGTCTTCATCTCCGATGTAAAATTTTCGAGCTGGACAAAAATAGACACACTCTATTGTAGGTTTTGTAGCATCCAATACTCCTTCCCACGGTTCGATTAATTCGGAGGGCTAAAATAGATGTAATGAAACCGATCGTATATCAAGTACTTTTTTATTTATCAAACAGATTAAATTGAAAAATAACGAACTTGTAAGAAACAAATCTTATGATATTTTTTAAATGTAATTTACCCAAGATTTAATACATTTATAAATACAATTTTTTTGTATTCAAGTATGCAAACAACATTTTTTTCGATAAAGAGCATTTCCAATGTAAAAATATAAGTAAGAAAATGATAATTTCCTACCTTAAATTTATTTTCTCCAGTAACAGGTTTAACATAAGGAACACTTCGGAAACTATAATATGTCTTATTCTGATAGGCTGTAGTCAGTTTTAAACCTCTAAGTTTTCCAAGCGGGAATTGCCACTGAACTTCTTCGCACAATGTTATTACAACGAAGGCATAAATAGTAATTAGTATAATTATCCACATTTTAATGCATTAGATTTTTACGTAGACTCCACAATTCATCAAGTTTTCACGAGAACAGATTACTCGGTAATGCATTACCCATCATGCAAAATTGTTTAAGGTGGTATATCTCTTGTTTTTAAAATTTTTCGTAATTGCGGCCAGACAAAGTATCTTTTGCTCAACAAAATTGTTGCTTCCACGCAATACTAAAGAAAATTGCACATTTCGAAATCAAGTACTATTAAAGTAGTAGTCTCTGGACAAAATCTGTCCTAATTACTTGTACGGAAAACATTCAGTTTATAATAAACGTTATATTGGAGGGAATAATAAATTAAAATATTAAATCTCTATCTATTTGCCTATAATCTGATTTAAATTCTATTACAATTATTTTATTAAAAGTTGTCAATTAGCTGGTAAAAATCTCTAGATTGTTAAACTATTCGTAATAAGCGAAAAAAAAACTGACAAGGAGAGTCCGCAACCTTTGAATACGGATTTTCTTGAAATTTCGGGATGTTTTTTAATATTAAAATATGAAAGAAGCCACGTTTGTTCTGTCCCATGCTCGATTTTTTCAAAGTTATAAGCTCTTTTAGCGAAAATCTAACAAAAATCGGCTTTTGTTAAATCGCTTATAACTTTTCAGCAGCTAACTATAACGTTTTTTAACTACCAACAATCAAAAGATGAGATCAAATCCTATCGATTAAAAAAAATTTCATCAAAAAATCTTTATTTGTTCAAAAATTATAGTCAAACAAAGAATGGCCATTAAAATAACATAAAAAATCTACTCGTGTAATTTTAGCTTAATTTTATTGTAAATTTTTATTTAGCTATAACTTTTGAACAAATAAAGATTTTTGGATGTCTTTTTTTTAATCGATAGAATTTAATCTCACCTTTCAAATGCCGGGAGTTAAAATACTGTGCCGTTAATAGTTGAGAAGTTATAAGTGATTAATCAAAAATCGATTTTTCATCGCTTTTCGCTAGAAGAGCTTATAACTTTGAAAAAAATCAAGTATGGGACGGAACGGATGTGGCTTCTTTCATATTTTAACATTAAAAAACATATCCCGAAATTACAAGAAAATCCGTGACCCAAAGGTCGCGGACTCTCCCTGTGAGATCGATTACACGCTTTAGCAAAGCACGCATAATCCGGCTAGTTTCCACCTTGACGTCGCGCGCTTGCATTTGCATATCGAAACTCCTCTGCCGCGTTCCCCGGCGATTCCTTTTTCTACTTTCTCGGCGGGTCCGCGAACGAAGCAAACAGGTATTTTAATTAATAAAGTGTGACGCCACGCAAGGTGACTAAATTTCACCAGGAGAACATGCATCGCGGAAAGTGGAATTCACACTTGCTAGGCCGCAGGTTGCATGCGCCGCATCGCACACGATCTCGTGCTGGGCTTTTCCAGAATAAAAAAAGAAACTAATCGCTCGGTTTTTTTCTTCGAATCAAGCTGACGCCAATGTCGAGGAAAACTTTGGTACAATACTAAACATTCCTCGATAAGATAGTGCGGAAATATTGCTAATTATAGGCACCTAATACAGTTGTATAAAAAATTAGTAGCTATTAGTAATCAGCGCGTCTTTGATTCAAAAAGCTGATTTTATCTGGATTTATCTGGAACGTTATTTAAACAATTCGAACGCGCAAAGAAACATTAAAAAAATTTAATTTGCCACATGAAATATAAAAAACATTAATCCAACTAACAAGATTCATTCCCAATTTCATCTTCCAGCTCGATCCGCAAGTGCAGGCCAGTCGTCATCGTCGGCGGCTAGTCGAGCTCTGTCTTACCGATCGGCAGTTAATAGGCCTAAGCGAATTACGCGGCTCTCCTGCTAGCCTAATACGGAATTACTCTCGGAAATACGCGAGGCCGCTATTATTTATTGTCAGGGTCCGCGCTGACGAATGGCGGGACGACGCGCGAGGCGCACTCGGCTCTCTTTTCCTCCTTCTCGCCCTATCGGCGCACCGCCTTGCCGCTGTACTTTTATATAAGCCGCGCGGGCAGACAGCCCGATATACGATGCAGCGCCGTTCGAAAATAATGGCGGGCGCGCGCGGGTTCGAACGTGCGGCGTGTGCACGGAGAGTCGCGGTCGTATGCGCGGTCTAGTGAGATATACCGCCGCGAGCGTCGTGCACTCCTGATACTTGCGCACCACTCAGCACACCCTCTGGATTCCCATGGGACGTTTCTGGGACGTTCCTAAGACGTGTCGTTCGACGCCGCCTAGATTGTTTTGAGGTTATTCGCAATGCGTTTTTGAGTTTATTGAGGATCGGAAACATTTTTTTGACAAGACAAGGTATTTCAGAACTTGCGCGTTGAACGTGTATAATGTATTTAGAAGTTAAAAAAATTTTTTTAATCGTTTCAAAATATATTATTTAAATAATGCGTAAAATGTGAATTTTACTATTCATAAATACATGTATCTAAAATATATGTACATTCACAAAATTTGAGTAAAATGTGTACGTGCGGTACATTAAAAAAAAATATCAAAAACTGACAAGTTATTTCGCCTGCACTCCGCATCCGGGGGCGTAGCTCAGATGGTAGAGCGCTCGCTTAGCATGCGAGAGGTACCGGGATCGATACCCGGCGCCTCCAAAATTTTTTTTTTTTCCTTTTTCATACCAACTTTTTTGTTTTTTTATCTAACGCAACGATATTTACAAAGTGCATTTTTTTATACGTTAATTTAATAAATAAACGTTAAAAACATTTTCTTTTGCATTGTAGTTGCGGGCACCATGGGAGAAACGCCAGACGTTGCGAAGCCCGAGCTGAATTACAATGGAGCGGATAGGAAGTTCTGTCCCGCCAGCAAGTATCCGAATCAACAGCCTCCCGATCGGGTGGATACGACGAGTCGATTGAGAGCTTTGAGAAGTGAGATGAAACGCATTTCGACACTTCAGACCAATGCTATAGATGCGTATATTGTTACGTCGGATGACGAGCATCAGGTGGGAGTTTATACGGCTTTTTTAAATTATATCTTAAATTAAATATTTTAAAGATTATGTTATGATTATAAACTTAAAGTAAAGTAAAAAAAATTCTTTCAAATGCTTCTAATAAATTAACTTTTAAATCACAAAAGTGATTTGAAAAAGAATTTGAAATAATTTTTTTTTATTTTAAGTTTAACGTACAGCTTATTATACTGCAAGATGTAACGTAATCTAAAAATTTTCAGGCTTTCAAGCTTATTTAAAAATTCTCATCATATTATCCTTTCAAAGCAGGAACCTGATGAGGCCATTTTACAAAATATATTTTGAATTTATTTAAAAATATAAGGGTTTAATCAGGCAAGCTACCGTAGCTATAAGAATACCTTATCTAAATTTAACAAGCTAAATTTTCTTATTGCTAATCTAAGTTTAGCGTTTTTGTAAATTAAAATTTTATTTATCTACCACTGTGATATATATTTTTTACTATTAAAAAAAAAAATTCGTAACCTTATTACAGAAATTTATTTGTAAATTTTTATCGACGTGCCCCAATATTTTCTAAATAAATTTTCACCCGCAAATATTACAATTTATTGCCTTTAAAAATATCCTAAAATGCATTCGATAACATTTGTCTATTTTATTTTTAAATTCAATGAACGCTTTCTTGCAACAAAGTTTTAATTGCAAACGTTGAAATTATTTTCAGAGCGAAACAGTGGCTCCTCATGACGAGAGGCGAAGATATATTACAGGTTTTAGTGGCAGTGCTGGGGATGCGTTAATAACAGAAACTAAAGCGCTCTTTTGGACAGATGGCAGATATTTTATTCAAGCTGATGATCAGTTAGACTGCAATTGGATGCTTATGAAACATCCACAACCACAAGTAAGTTGATAGATAAGTTGATAACCCGTTTCCTGATTTTTTATCGATTGTTTTTTAATAAAATTGACGGGAAGTATTACATGTAATACATTATTAATAAATAAATGAATAATCAAATTTAATGAAAATAAAAATTTAATTTTTATCGTGCCTATAAATTCTGCCAATAAAAAACCGGATGTAAAAATTTAGCAACTGATAAAAACGCGTTGCAAACACTTATTTTAACTGTATTCTGTAGATAAGGTATTTCCGAACGACAAGAATGTCATATATATCTTGCGTTCCTTCTGCTTTACTACGCGCTTCCCACTCTCCGTTTCTTCGCTCTCCGGAGCGTTAACTCAGCTCCTCCACCGCCAGATGGATGCCTGTAAAAATGCTCTCCGCAAGCAAACTAGCAATGTTGAGAGCATAAGAGGCGGCCGTCTCGAGCCGAAAGATAAGATCATACTTCACAGGATCATTTCTGTAGTATATCTTCACAGACTTTCTACCCAAAGTAGGAGTCGATGCAGCCATGATGAGGAGAAGTAGCTCTCCTTCCTGAGCGTGAGGACGACTTGGGGCCCTGACTTGTTCAAGGCGCCGGTCATCGATGATCGTTCACCTTCTGCACTCTGTGCGGAAGGCATGGGAGGATGAGTTTTCTGAGTGGTTGCCCTATATATTGAATCAAAAATTAAATTTTCTTTTTAAAGTCGGATTGATTAATCTAGCTTTAACAGTGTATGATATGAGTAAGAATTAGTCTTAAAATTTAAAGAGCTTTATCTTTATCACATTACTTTACTGCAAAAAATATCTTTTTACTAATTTTCTACTTAAAAAGGTACTATGCTGCTTTTTTTATATTTTATAATGGATTCTTATATTTAATTATATTATTTTCTCATTTTTCTGCTAAAAGCAAGATAAGCTTGTAATAATAATATTGTAATTTGTTAAGTGTTTTTAAAGTTTATTTAAAAGTTGTTATTGAATCATTTATACATAAACATTATCTAATAGATTTTTAAGTTTTAAAATACACTTAAAATTACATTTACATTTAAAATGCATTTTAAGTTGAAAAAACTTATTATGAATAAAATTTATAGTACTTTTTTATTTATTTTTTTAGTACTACTTACCTATTTATTTTTATTTTTACAGACTCCAACTCTAACAGAATGGCTAAAACACGAGTTCAAAGATCAAAAAGCACGCATCGGTGCTGATCCCAAGTTAATACCAGCAGTCGTTTGGAATCAATGGGAAACGGATTTAGGTATAAAATAAAAAAGAAAATTCCGAATCTCTCCAAAACTGACCGAACTCTCTTTTTGCAGCCAACACAAGCATCAAGCTCATTCCCATAGAAACGAATTTAATAGACGTAATCTGGCAAGTCGACCGTCCGGAGTACAATACGTACATGGCGTATCCTCTGGAACTCGAGTACGCCGGTAAGCCGTGGCAAGAAAAAGTTAAACAAATCAGAGATCAGATGCTTTTCCACAATGTCAGCGCTCTCGTCATTACTGCTATGGACGAAATTGCGTGGCTCTTTAATATTCGAGCTCACGACTTGCCGACCACGTACGTGCTTCGATCGTACGCGATCATTGAGTTTGGCAAAATACGGCTTTATACGCCGAAACACAAACTGGATCGGACTACTGAGATTCACTTGAAGATGGATGGCTGCTATCATGCCGATTGCGTTACGTAAGAATTAAATTTTTGCATTATTAATTAAAAATTAAATCTCGCTCCCTTTTATTTTTTACTGAAGGGATTCCCGTGTATAATATTAGTTTAAAACGTGAAAATTCATTTTAGGTGGGTTGAATATTCAGAAATATTCAAAGATTTAAGAACTTTAAATCAGCTTTGGACGAAAGTGTGGATACCATCTCGCTGTATATTCTCTCCAGGAGCTTCAAAATTGATCAATGACTGCGTAAGTCTGCAAAAGAAAGTTTTTCAATCAAGCTTTTATTTTTTTAATCTTTCATCGCGTTACCTTGATAAATAATTTTATATATCTGCTCATTCTTTTGGTTGATTCCACAAAACTAAATTTTCAAATAGCAATTAACGTAAAATAATCGGTTTAAAGTCAATTTAATCAATAAACACTCAACTCAGCAGCGCTTTCCCAAAAAAAGCTTAAATTCCCATTCGAAAGCGCCGAAAAAACAAGGAAATTTTCCAGGAAGAAAAAAGCCCGGCGCAACAAGTCCTCGGCGGCTCTTGCGGCATCGTCCACTCTCGCCGAGCTCTCGGGCGCGCGCACGCGATTTAGACGAGATAATCCTAGACTCGCCTCTACCTCCGGCGCCATGTTCGCCTGAGCCCGAGGAGCTTGTTGAGCTTAGCTTGATCCCCGCGTGACGGGCGGACACGCCCCCCCGTGTGTGCGCGGCCGGTCTCGCTGCCCGCGCGCGCGAGGCGGTGGTGGCGCGAGAGCGGAGCGGCGCTCGGCGCACCTCCGCTCTCTCATGCTCGCCGGAGCCGCAGGACGCCTCGGCGCCCGCGGCATCAGGAACCGCGGAGGATCGACGAGCTTGGGGCGCGCGCACGCCGCGGCGAGAGAGCTATGAGCGAGGAGGCGATATTGCGCCTGCTCGCGAGCTCGCGAGTTCGAAAGATCGAGGCGCACAACACGCCTTTCGGCCGCGGAAAACGCTACGCTAACTCGGGCAGGAATGGAGTTTGGGATGAGAATTGAGCTCTATTTGGTAGCGATGAAACGTTTAGTTCGGTGAGGGAAATTGAATAGGTTTTTTATGTGAATTTCTTCATTAAAAAAAACTTTGCTTATTGTAGGAAGTGCAGTCATGATGTAATAAAAATAAATTACAAATACTTTTTATGCCAAATTTATCGCTGTAATAGACTCTGTTGATAATAGTGCTTTAATAATTATCTTTAATAATTAATTTCGAACAACATTTTTGCAGATACCAGCTGAAAAAAGGTTCATTCAGCCTTCGCCTATAATTGACCTAAAGGCTGAGAAAAATCCGACCGAAATCAAGGGAATGAGAAATGCTCATTTGAAAGATGCAGTGGCGATGTGTGAATTCATGGCATTCATGGAAGAGCAAATCGATCAGGGAGCCGAAGGCTGGGACGAACTGCAGGTGGTTCGAGTAGTCGACTCTTTCCGTCTTGAACAAAACGAGAGCAAAGGAATTTCTTTCGATACCATAGCTGGATATGGTCCTCACGGTGCTATTCCTCATTACAAACCAACAAACTTGACCAACTTGAAAATTGGACGCGATTCTACCCTCGTTGTTGACTCGGGTGGCCAATATAAAGGTAAAAATCAGCTTTTAATGAAAGCTTTCAAATGTTGCATATAAATTGTTGTAAAATTTATTGTTAAACTCATTGTTGGGTAAATAATTAGTAGTTGTTTCCAAGGCCTCATTTCTTTGTAACAGAAGCTTACGATTTAGAGTAGTCAATGAAGGAGAGCATAATTTTTCGTAATTGAAAATCATTGATCAATTATCTAGATGGAACAACCGATGTCACGCGAACATTGCACTTCGGTGAACCAACCAAAGCTCAACGAGAAGCCTATACCAGAGTTTTAATCGGTCAAATTGAACTGTCAACGACAGTTTTTCCAAGCACCCTCAGAACCGATCAATTGGACGTCTTGCCTAGAAAAGCGCTTTGGTCCACAGGGTATGATTACTCGCACGGTACCAGTCACGGCGTCGGACACTTTTTATGCGTTCATGAATGTAAGCGAAAATCAAAATCAGCAAGTCAATACCTTATATATATCTGTAATTTTCATATATATTTTTAGCGCCAATTATTGTGGCTTATATGGGAAATAGGTATGCTGGATCGCCTGGATGCACCAACACCTTAAAGCCTGGATACTTTTTATCAAACGAACCTGGTTATTACAAGGAAGATGACTTTGGAGTTCGACTAGAAAATGTGATTGAAGTAGTCGATGCGGAACTTCCGGTAAATTTTTTAAAGCATACTGTAAACGATTCAAAAGACTGAACTATTTTTATAAAAATTATGAATTTTTAGTCACCGTGGGGTCAAAAGTTCTACAAATTTCGTGAAGTAGCTCTTGTTCCTTACGAACCAAAATTAATCGAAGTTGAAATGTTATCTCCCCTTCACGTAAGTTTTTAAGAAATTTATTGTGTTCTGATAAATATAATGCGCAAATAAATATGTAATAATAAAATAAATTATTGTTTCATGTTTAGCGCCGGTGGCTTAATGAATACAATAAACGCATACGAGAAGAAGTAGGAGCTGAAATGAAAAAACAATTGCGCAATAAAGGTTATTGGTGGATGATGTCAAAAACAAGGGAAATTCCTGAATGGGGAGATGTAAATTTACCATATTTTAGAGGCATTTCTAATTCTGCTTCTGGCGTTAAACAGTACGCCAAGGATATCATCATCGCAGCATTTTTTGCACAATTTCTGTGTAAGTTGGCTAATACGCAATTTTAACTTTTTTTCAAATACTTCAAAAGTACTAAATTAATAAGTTATTATTTTTTTACAGTTCGGCTTTTTGGTTGGTATAGTTAACCATCAGGAGGTGCTTACTTTACGGCGATGACTGTACAAATTTACATTCACTGTCACTAGTTCAATAATGAACAATTGTGTATTATTAATAATATTTTATTTTCATAATTTGAACATACTTGATGTAAAATATCGAATAATACTTTCCGTATATTTTTTTGTACAGGATTGCAAGAAGATAAACAAAACCTTATTTCATTTTGTTATAAACACATGTGATAAAGCGAAGATTATTTGTATATGAATTATAGAGAATGTTTCAATGAATGAGATTTTCAACTTTTATTCAATTATTTAAAATTTGAATTTTTTAAAGAACAAAACTATTTTGTATATATGACAAATACTTTTGTCAAAAGAATGTCTATGTACGTATCGTTTTGTACATTTTTTTATATACAACTTTTCATTTTAATTTTTTTATATTAGATTCTTGTACTTTGGTTTCGAGTATTTTGATCCTACTTATAATTTGTGTATTTCTAAACATTCAAAATGTTTGCGTTTTGTACATGCGAATATATTAGAATAAGGTATAATAATGACACTGCAAAAGTGATGTACGGTTCTATCTATTAAAACTTATATTTGTATTAATTTAAGAAATATTGCTGTAAAAAATGATGCATTTGCTAAAAATTAAAATATGTAACCAAGTTTTTGCTAAAGTTTTTTGTAAATGTTTCAGGAAATAACCATTTTGGTAATAACATTTTAGTTAAGTAATTTCTCAAGATTATTAAAATTAAATTTTTTTTACTTTAATTATATCTAAGCATTATATTGATTTTAATAATCTATTTAAAAAAAAAGATTTTCAAAATTTTATTAAGGTTTTCATACAGTGTAGTTCTTTAAAATAGAAATAAAATTTACAATTAAAATACTGTAAAGTAAAAATGTTATTAATACGTTTTTGCTATGTAATAAAGCAAAATATTTTTACTCGCAATAAATAAGTCTTCAAATTATAATAATTAATAATTACCGTTATTGTTCTTCAAAACTATTCTAATCTTTTTAATAGGACATTCTTATTTATAATAGTACAGTAAAGCAATGTACATTAATAAAAATTAATGAAATATTTTGTAAAATTTGTGTACAATGTAAAACCTGTGTTAAGTCCTAATCGCACAATATCCTTAAAAAAATGTACCTACTCTATATAGATTAAAAGTATATTATTTTAAACATTTTAAACAATCATTTGATAATAAGAATTTTGTTTTCATAATTTCAAATTAAATAAATTCATCTCTTTTTATTAATTCGTAGATTAAAAATGTGTTCTCTTACCAAATTAGTTGAATTCACGGTAATTTGATTAATGTTTTATATTATTTGCTATATTTTGATACTCTTGCATTGTATTTTAATATTTTTGATTAGTATTTATTTACTATTTTATGATAAAAATCTATTTGTATAAAATATAGCAAAATATGTATTATCATAGGTACAGTTTCAATTTTATTCTGAAATATCACAATTGTAACAAGTATACTTTGCAAATGAGTAATCTGCGTACGACTGCGTTATAACGCTACGGGCACATTAAGGATGCGAGGTTCACTGTAAATTATTATGTACTTAACCGAATTGGTGCGCTAACGAATATATTGGGCGTATTCCGAAACTCGGGCGCCCGTGGTGCCCGCTTTTTTAAAAATCTAGATATACAGAACGATCCAAAATGTGTAGCACAATTTGTTCCGTATCGTAAATCGTAATAACGCTCAGCTTACGGCTTAGCTAAGAACCTTCGATAAAATACTTTCTTTATTTTATAATACTTGATTTATTTCAAATAATTTAAAAATAAATAGAGGTCGACTGCCTTTGGCAAGAAAAAGTTACATTATAAGCTTTCTACTGCTGACAGCAACCCCAGTCAAATAGTTAATTTCGGAACGTTCCGTAATTCATCGTAATTTTAGTAACACTCTAAACTCGGGCGCCTGATTTCAGAGCATTCCGAATTACTTTCAAATTACGTTGAGTTACGGAATGTTCCGAAATACGCAGTTTTCTGGGTCTAGGTAAATCGACCTCAAGCTAAATCGACACCTAGACCTCGATAACTACATCACCTGGACATCATCATCGACCAGCAAGTGCCGTCAGACAGCGTCCTCAAGCTAAATTGACACCTAGACCCCGAACTACTGCTAAATATTTCGGAATACGTCCATAGTCCATCAATAAAAAGAATTTTTTAAACATTGAAATTTTAAGGGATTTTATTTAAACATGTATAATGAAATAAAAGAAAAATTAAACTTTTATTTTATATAAAAAAATGTTACCTTATTATTACTTTTTTATTCTTATAAATATTTTTATGAATAATAATAATAATAATAATAATAAAGATTATTGTCGAAAAATCGACATTAAAAAATTTGAGAAGTGCAAGCATAACAATGACGTTTAAATAAAGTATACGTAATCTACCTACGCATACTTGTGCCTGTGTACGTACACATATACATTTACGTGATTTCAGTGATATCACTAAATTGCGCTAACGGTGGAAACAGGAAAACGAGCAAAGAAAAACCTGGCAGGGCAATCCGCGACTAAGTTCAGCTACTTTGTGTGTGATCAGCAGCGGCACGACGTACGTGCGTGCGCACACCACTGTTATAGCTTTCGTCGATGTAAATTTAATTAGGCCACGTCAAAATTCATAGTTTCCCCGAGTCCGAGTGCAGGAGAAGAAGCTTGCCTGTCTACGGCACGCCACAGTTTAACCGCTAGCTGAAAACGATGACGATGCCGAGGGCCTGAAATGCTGCGATCGCAGCGCAAGAGATAACAGCGAGAAAAAAGACACCCCACCAGTCGCCGACGACGCATCTTCTCCCAGCCACAGCTGATCACTCGGATTCTCACTTTCTCTACCGTCTGGACATTTAACCGAAACTTAGGACAAGATGTCTTTTGAGGGGAAATACAATACTAAAAGCCCTGGTGAGTTAGCTTCAAGCTTTAGTATGGTTAGTGTTTATAGGCTTTATGATTATCTACAGGGAGTTTGTTTTGACTGAGCTGTCATTAAAGGTGTGTACCTTTGATGACAGTATGTATTTGATCTTTGTGTTTAAACATCTATTTTGAGAGAATGGTTGTCTTTTAGCTGTAAAGCGGCTGATGCGAGAAGCTCAAGAATTGCATGATCCTACTGAAGAATACTATGCTTTTCCATTGGACGAGAATCTCTTCGAGTGGCATTTCACTGTTCAAGGTCCTCCATCCACAGACTTTGAAGGTGGTGTGTACCATGGAAGAATCATATTACCTTCAGAGTATCCTATGAAACCACCAAACATTATTCTTTTAACTGTTCGTAATATTAATTTTTATTACAGTTTGCAGTTGTAAAAGATGCAGTTCCTTAATTTGACATTTTTATACTTGCAGCCGAATGGTCGCTTTGAGATAAATAAAAAAATATGTTTGAGTATATCTGGTCACCATCCAGAAACATGGCAACCATCATGGAGTATAAGAACAGCTTTACTTGCTTTAATAGCTTTTATGCCTACTCCAGGGAATGGAACTGTTGGATCACTTGATTATAGTCCAGAAGATAGGCAAAAACTTGCAAAGAAGTAAGTAATTATTTAACCTGTAAAGATCATAGTAGTTTTTAAAAATAGTAACAAAAATTTATTTGTAAATTATTTTTAAATGAATTCATTAATATAATAATAATAATTTTACACAAATTTTAATTAATGATTTTTATTTGTGAATCATAAAATTTATTTATAATCTTGATTAAGAAACATAATTTACTACACAATGTCAAAGTTGTAAAGCATATTAAAACTTTTATCAAATAAAATGAATCAAATTTATAAATTGTGAACTTTTTTTATATAGTGATGCACAATCAAATTAAATTTGTTCTATTTTAGGTCATTAAGCTGGAAATGTGATAGCTGTGGGAGGATAGCAGATTTGTTGTCCAAAGAAAAACCTTCAAAGCCAATAACAGAAGAAGAACAACATATGTTAGAAACTATTGCTTTAAAGGTAAGTTGTAATTTTAATATATTTTATAAAAATAATTAAGGGTTATAATTGAAAACTGAAAATTTATTCAAAATAATACAATATTTTCAAAAATTCAAATTTTAATAAAAAGCCAATAAATGTAAGAATGTAAAAAAAGATTGTGTTTTCAATATTTTAAGGTGTTGTCCATGCATAAGTATCCTTAAATATTTAAACATTGTACACAATTTAGCGTTGGTGAAATTTATATATAGACATATTGGGATATGCTAAATTGTGCATAATTAGGATGTGTACAATTCTTATGTGCATAAAAACCCAATGACAATATTTTTTTTAAGAAAACTGGTTTTGTCATATTTCAGTAATTATTTGATTATTTATAAACAAGATATAATTTTTGTAGATGTATTTATTTTTAAAAAAGTCTTTTATTTTATACTTTCAAAAATTTATTTATTTTTCTAATAAAATTTCAGGCTGATGATTCTTTACCCAATGAAGTTATATATAAGCCAAATTCAGATTCTACTGCAGAAAGTGAATTGAGACATCGCAGTAATGCTGAAAATTTAGAAGTAGAACGTGAACAACCTGAAATTATTGTAAATCCTCAAGCAGAAGTTATGTCCTCTTCTAATGACTTTCTTTGGAGTATACTCATTGCAGCACTATCAGCGGCAATTATTTTGTTAGTTTTACGACGCCTTTTTTTAGTATAAAGAACTGAATAATTATTGACAAAATAATAATAAATCTATGCAAGTATATGTGTTACCAAGAACGAAAAATTTTATACACAATTTATGAATAAAATTTTTAAATATGGAATATTTAAAAAATTTATATGTATATACTATAAAAAATATAAGTTTCACGAAAAGCTGTTTTACTTTGTATTATAATGAAATAAGTGTACAATTAACTTGTTAAAATATGAAAGTTTAATCTTTCCGCTTACAAATAGTCAATCATGAATTTTTAATTACTACATGAACAATTTTTTTTTTAACTTCTCAGAATATATAAATTGTTTTTCACTAAGATGTAAGGTAATTGTTCTGTAAAATAAGATTCTTAAGATTAAAAATTAGCAAAATCAAATTTTGCCAAACTATTGAAGATGCAAACGCAAAAATTACAACATGAACTTAACTAATTTTATAGCTTATTGTACACTGCGTATATACTATGTAAAAAATTAGTTTGTTGAATTTATTAATATTTTGTATTATAATTGTACACTAAATATTTTTACTAAAAATTCATTATAAACAGATTTAATGATAAATCTGTGCATTTGTTTTAAGAAATGCAATGAGTATTAATTCACACTCCACTTTTGAATAAAGTTTCTTTCATTTTTTCATGTATTTATGTTCCGCTTTATACGTCCGATATGTAATAAAAATGCAATACTGAAAAATTAAAATTGTTACTTACTAATGATTTGAACTAATTTGTACTTACTTCAATTACGTGTATAAAATATGTAAATATATTAATTTAATAAAAACATTTGCTTCGCTTCAACTTAATTTAATAAATAAGTGTAACTAAAAACTGTATAAAGTACGTATTTAATGCTATATATTAATCCTTTAACTTTTTTAGCATCATTATTTATTTTATTGCTTTTTAATATTTTTTTATTTTTCATTTATTTATTGTTCTGGGAATGAGCAGGATGTTAATAATTAAATCACAGGAAGTACAAAATTTGCCATTTATTTTCTAAAACAAGCATTGTACAATCAGTAATGTGATCAAAATAATAATTTTATTGTAAAATATTTAAGAATATAGTATTATGCATGGCACATATTTTACACTTTTGTAAGAAATGTACATCGTGATGATTTTACAAAAAGAATTGTTTGAAAACAAATCAAAGTTTACAGTTTTTCTTCAATATATAAAATAATAATCTATTTACAGTTTAATATATTGAAGTATATTTAATTTAGCCCTGTTTTTTTATAAGCTTCATACCTATGCTGGTAGATAAAGTATTTTATTGTTTTAGTATATAATTGAGCTTATACTATTTGCGTCTGTCACAATTGGTCCCAATCATGCGCGCTCTCTTCTAATCATGCAATAATGAAGAATTTATTGATGGAATGTGTTAATATCACAACTCTCTTAAAAAAATTTAATCACATTCATATAACAATTGACGCCTTTCTAAAATTCAGTCCTGTTGCAAGATGAGACTTATAACAGACGCATTAACGATTTATGCAACTCAGTCTTTAAGAATTCTGACAGTTAATAACAATACTTTCTTTTTCCTTTAGAAAAATTAGAAAAATGTAACTCAACATATTAGTCATTTGCATTAAAAAGTATAAGTTAAACGTTTACATTAAGCAAAATAAAATAGGTATTAAACATAATTTTAAAAAATTTATAAAAGCTTTAAAATTCAAGTAAGTACATTATTTTTTACACTTATATCTAGCATAATACCGTTATTTCGGTTGAAACTAGGTTTTTTACAAGAATAAAGAATTTTTTATTTTCCTTTAAATATTGTTATATACTTAACAAATTTTGAAACATTTCTTACTAAAGATTGTTTAACTATATTTAAATTGGAACTTTTTTTAGTTATCAATATTATTTTCAAATTATTAACCTATCACTTTTAGCACCTTGTTATATACCATTATATATTTTAAAGAATGTACCAGGATATTTTATTTTAATGCCAAAAACTAAAAATTTTAAGCAGTGCAATAACAATTACTTTTAACACTGTTTACAATTACTTTTTTAACTAATCTAAGGCAACATATCTAGCGTTAACGTTATCACGTTCCAGCATTCTTCTAATATTATAATATGAATTTCTTACATATTTTATATCAATATACTTTTTCTCACTTTGTTTTTAAATATTTACTATTTAACTACAGCGATATTGACATTTTATCTTAAGTAACTTTTTAACATCTCATTTTATCAGCAATCCCATCCAAAACAATTTTACAACTCTATAAGAGTTTTGAAGATTAATTTAACTTAATTTGAAAGTAAAAAGTAGATTATTAAAATATTCTTTCTTTGTGTTTACGAAAATAACAGCACAATCCTGTGTTTCCTTTTGTATAATAATATGAAACTTTTTGATTTTCAAAAACTTTTTCCTTGTGCCCTTCATATTTTACAAAAATATAAACAATTCATAGAAGGCCAGTATCGTATTTTATCAACTAGAAGATTTAGACCACTCTCCAGTTTCTTTGAGAGCTCTGTCAGTTAATCTTTCAATTTCTGTCAACAGTTTTTCAGTCTCTACATCCACTATATCAGCTTCTACTGGATCCCATTCCAAGCTATTTGGCGTTGATACTCTAGACCAAGGTGAAGCAGTTAAACTAGAAGGCTGACTGTTATGAGGTGAAGGTTCACTCAGGGATTCATCAGGACTTTCCAATTTTTCAGTGTCTACTGTAGGCATTGGCATTCCTGCAATTGATGCAAGTTAGCACAAGCAATCATTTTATTATAGGTTTTTTTTTTTTTAATTAATGAAGTTATGCCTCACCTTCATGTTCCCATTCTAAATCTAAGGAAGATGCAGGAGTAGAAGATACACAACCTTGGTGCATGAGAAGTCCTCTAGCATCTAACATTTGCAGTGGATTATCTAGACCAGAACTAATAAAAATAAATTATTTTAATGAAATTCTGATGCAATCTAAGCACAGTATAAATTATATTAAAATATTACCTAGTCGATACATTTTTAGAACTAAGTCTTGCATATTTATTTGATCGTCCAGGCCAGCCTGTTTCTTCAATCAATTCCAAAGCTACAGGAACTCTATGATTTTGCTAAAAAAATGTTTGTAAATCAATAAAACTTAAATAAATAAAATTCTTAGTGATTTGTGCTATTTTAATGTGAATGATTGCCTACAATACAAATAATTATGCAATTTACCTTGAACTGTTTCAAGGAGAAAAACGACAAGAGTCTGTTCCAGATTGCACAATGCACAAATAACCAAATAATTCAAATATCAATTTTAACTTTTAATAAAAAACATTATTTAAGATTATACAGTATGAAAGAATAATCTTACTTTTTTGATCTGGATTGATCACTACTACTATCTTGTTCATCATTTTGGTTGACTGATTGATTAAACTGAAAAAATTAGTTCAGTCTAAATTGTCAATCAATCTTCAAAAAAATATTTAAAAAAAGTAAACTGTTTTATAAAAAAAAAAAAACTTCTACATAAAATAAATAATACTAAATTAAAGAAACTACAAAATACTAATAATAATTATATAAAAATCAGAGCTAAATTAAAAATGTTTTAGATGGTTTGATGACAGCTTAAAAAATAATTGAATCAAGATCCTTTTAAAAATAACTTGGACAAAACCTACCTCAGCTTGTTCGTCCCCCTGGATAGATGCATCCATGTGCCTCTGGTAAGACCTGAAATCCATCAATCAGTATTGAATTTCCTTCTCCACAAGAAAACTTACAAAGTACAAGACGAAACTTCCAATGAGCGCGACAAGCAGCTTGCAGCAGGTGCAAAGAGCTATATATAATTAATCAGCGAAAGTAGGATAGACTGACCTGTGAGAAAAGCGGTCGGCGATCGAGTTGAAGCAGCGGCCTAAACAGGCCCCCATGACCTGTCGGGGCAGGGCGGGAAGCCGTCATCTAAGAGGACCGCGCTGGCGAGCCAAGGAATCCAGCCGAGGAGTCCAGGCGGCGAGCCTCGGGGCCGCGCCCCGACGCAGCTCTCAAACGCGCTCGTCGACGTCTCGTTAGCAGCTCCGGCAGCACTCCCTGCTCACCGTTGCTACACCGCATGCTGCTGCTGCTGATCTCCTCCAAAGTCCTTCGCCTGCACTCTGCTACCTGCCAACATCATGTCGTGCACGCTCGCATGGCTCGAGGCTGCTGCTCTGTGGGACGCCCGATTCTTACTCGGAGAGCCGAGTACGCTATAGTTTCGTTCGTACGCAATACGGATGGGTAGTTCTTTCTTGCTCCCTCTCTCGTGACTCTCGTTCGAGTGCAAGAGTCCTCCTTCCTTACTCCTCAGGCGAGACTATATAGATTCGTGTATATGCAGGACTGTACAGGATGGACTGTATTGGCTCAGGAGATTAGCTGCAAATCCAGAGATCTCCGATACGAAAGCTGATTTTGGAGATTTACGAAGCGAATAATGCTTTTGATAGTGTTTTATTTTTGTTGGACGTTTTTTCGAGATTTTGAGGACCTTCGTTGAGAAGATGATGATCTAAACTGAAAGCGTTACCAAACGTGAATTCGAAAATCATTAGAGTATTTTATTACTGCTTTGAGCGTAAAAACTGGTTTCTCGCGTTTCAAACAGTGCATGAATCATTCCGATATCTTTATAGTTCTCAACATTTATAAATTTATTATCTTTAAAGTGTTTTTACGTTTTTCAGTTATAATTTGCTTGCATTAAGCGGATTTCTAAATAAAATTATTCGAAACCTTACATTTTGTTTTCGAAAAATTTTTTGCTGTTTTATATGTCTCTATTAATTAATACAGATAATTTCTATTTTTCTTAATTATGAATATTTTATTTCAAGTAATAATTTTATCTTTAACTTAAAACGTTATCAATTTGTTATCACCGTTATCTGCAACTAATCTTTATAGATTATAACAACGTACATTAGCTCACTTTGATAAAACCCAACTATTGCAGGTCTGTATATAAAAAAAGAGATCAATAATTACGTGAATTTTTTAAATAAAAATATTTTCCTTTGCGGTAACATGAGATTTTTCAAAATTTATTTTCGTAAATATAGTTATCATGTTTATTCAATTACTCTGTAAAATACAAAGATAACTTTATCTGGTATCAATAATTTTGTATCTTTTAATGCGCTTTAAACCTGGAGTAGTCAATCCATTTTTTGTGATTTGTTGGTTTACTATAATGTCACTTACATAACTGCAATTATCACCGAGGAAAAATTTCAATTTAAAAACACATAATGAACTAAAAAAAGTTTAAAAACCTTCAATAGTAATTACATAATTTTAAATCTTCCAACTTATAGATTTATGATAAATTTTGACATTTAACAATAATAGGAAATCCAAAAGATTTTTTATCTAATTTTTCAATGATTACGGGAGACAGGTATATGTTATGAAAACACGCGAACCAGAAAACTGACGTGCTTTAGTACTTTAGTAGGACACACTTTCAAAATCATTTTCTTTACGCGTGATCAATTTCTTTACTCTATCATTTAACGTGTCACTGAGAAAAACTCGCGTACTCTCTCGTAGCAAGGTGCTTAATTCAAGGTTGCAAACACGCAATTCTTGCGTTAGCGATTTCCCATCCTATTTTCCTTCAGGAAATAACAAAATGCTTTAAAACATATTTTTGTAAAAAAACGGCTTAAGTGCTGCAGTAAATTGATTAAAAATAATTTTGATTTTGCTCATTAATATACACGTAGGAACAAAGGTATTTGACTGTTTAAACACACACCTGTACCGATAAACGTTACAAAACTGAAGGCAACGCCGAAATTACAGTGTTTCAAACTTTTAGTTGTGTTTTTTAATTTTTAAAAATATCTCCCTGTTAAAAATATCCGCTGGATTCTAGGTGGATTCTAGCTGGAATCCATCTAAAATTCAGTGGAATCCATTTATTTTTAACAGGGTTCTGTAGTGTCTTTCTAAAAGAAAGGCTGTAAAGCAATATTCTGAAAAATTTTTAAATGGATTTTTTACAATTAGGAAAACTGAAACGTCGATAACTTTTGTAAACAATGCATCCCTTTAAAAATGTGTTTACTTTGCTTTTGAAAAGTGTTTGCTTTGCGTAATAATATTTAGGTACATTAATTTTTTATCTCGCCTGTTGTGACGGACTGAACTTGATACCCACGTATATGCTTTCTCAATTTAGCAGGAAGCATTTAGACGCCGCGTTGTTCGGCTTTCTCTACTACTGAAGGAGGAGTTCGTCTAGGAGTTACATCTGATCGTTATGCGGTTCATCTGTAGAATTATTTAAAATTTATAATTCTTTTTAAACAGATAGAAAAGAGTTTATTTGGAATAATGTTGCCGATTGCGATTGGGTCTAAGTTGAGCTAATGATCGATAGGTACTATAATAGTTATGTTTTTTTGGTTCTTATAAAATAATAAAGTATTTCACTATAAAAAAAGGTTTTTTAAAATTTTACGAATGAAAAGTCGGTTACATTAATAAAAAATCTAATATTTTTAAGCATAATAATTATACGCGTCTTACATCTTTAAATTAATAAACTGTGCCTCTCTATATATAGCGAAATAACAAAAAGGAATGAAGCAAAAAAAAACCATAAGAAACAAGTATTACTTTTTATATCAACAGATAAAGTACCGATAATGCGCATTTGAGCAATATAATATTTTGTATTATGTACTTTTTTCTGCGCTTGCGCTCTCTCTAAGATAAAAAGTAGATGATAGTGGAACAGTTATTTTCAAGACTTCTTCAATGAAAATTGTGTAATAAATAATTAAAATAAAAAAATCAAAATTAACTGCAAGAACCAAATTCAACAAAACTTTAGGCAGACAGTTTTACATGTTCGGAGTATACTTACTTGCGGAAACGGATCGGTAATTGCGTATACTGCAAAGAGAATTGCATTTAGTTTAAACAGCTGTCCAGTTACTGCAACCTTCAATTTCATACGAAATAATTAAGGTACACTTGGGCAATCACTAGTTCTTACTTCTTACTTATTAAATAACTTCTTAAATTTTTAGCCACAAATTGACTTAAAATTAATGATAAAATTTGTATCAAACAATTAAGATTAGAAAATAAAAAGTAACAACATTTTTTAACTCTGATGTCTCGACCATAATTTACTTTCGTACTACATCAGACAACATGCATACACTATCATATATCTCGACCTGCGTATACTTTTTGCTCTACCACGTGTGTTTCTTTACGTGGGAGAGGGGATCTCGTGCACGCAGATAAGCACTTGACTGTCAGACTGTCACCTGCTGTAAGCCAATTCAATTGCTGTGTTTCTTTGTGAATTTCGGGAGGCATTGCTCCTGTATCAAGGTCTATTGTAAAAAATATAAGTATTTCAACTATGGAAGAAGAAAAGCTTTTAGAAGAAATAGCAATTTTAAAGAAAAAATTACAAGAAAAGGAAGATAACCTCGCTCAACTTCGGCGCCAAAAACAAATACTGCAACCACATGGTCTAAACAATGCTGAAATTATGAGGTACAGCCGTCAAATGCTTCTGCCTGATATTGGCGTTAACGGTAAATTAATGTCAATCTAGTTGATTGTTTATTTAATCTATTCTAATTTAAATTACAATCATTTTTCGATTTTTGTGATTTTTTTTTATTAATTAAAAAGAATTATTTATTTTCTACCAATATTTGTTTTTCTGCATAGGACAAGTAAAGTTAAAGAATTCTTCAGTTCTTATTGTTGGAGCTGGAGGATTAGGCTGTCCATCAGGATTATATTTAGCAGGAGCTGGTGTTGGACATATAGGAATTGTTGATTACGATGATGTGGAGCTAACGAATCTACATAGACAGTTATTATTTTCAACTACTGATGTAGGAAATTTTAAAGCTAGTGCTGCCAAAGAAACTCTTCAAAGGTATTTAAATACTTTACAATTTGCTAACTTTAAAAAGAAATTTAAAAAGATTTATATATAATGTTTGTTTTTCATAGACTGAATGAAAATATAAAAATTACTCCATATAAACTTCAGATCGACAGTTCCAATGCATTGGAAATTGTGAAACAATATGACATTATTCTTGATGCTACGGATAATGTAGCAACTCGATACTTGTTAAATGATGCCTGTGTTATCAGTGGAAAGCCATTGATTTCTGGATCAGCATTACAGTTTGAAGGACAATTAACTGTATATAATTATTCAGGTCCTTGCTATAGGTGTATTTTTCCAAAGCCACCTCCACCTGAAGCTGTAAACAATTGTGGAGACAGTGGAGTTCTTGGAGCAGGTAATTGCTTATTAAATTCATTTCTTGTAATATATCATTTTCCTGGAACACTTATCAATATTTTCTTTTTTTGTTTGTTTAGTTGTAGGAACTATTGGTGTATTGCAAGCACTTCAAACTATAAAAATGGTTTTAAAACTGCCAGGAATTCTTTCTGGAGAATTATTAATGTTTGATGGAATGGATATGACTTTTAAGAAATTAAAATTAAGACCTAGAAATCCAAATTGTGCAGTTTGCAGTAATAATCCCATTGTAAATAAGTTGATTGATTATGAACAATTTTGTGGATCAAAAGCTAATGATAAAAATCCAAATTTAAAAATACTAAATACAAGAGAAAGAATAAGTGCTCAAGAATTTAATGAATTCAGAAAGCTTTCTACAAAGCCTTATGTTTTGGTAGATGTTAGATCTAGGGAAGAATTTGAAATGTGTCATCTAAAAAATTCTATAAACATTCCATTTACATCAATCAGCAAGCCAAACAGTTTAACAAATTTGGAGAGTGAATTAACGACACAACCAGAATCATTAAATGGTGAATTTTATTTAAAACGTTAAAATTTTTAATTTTTTAATTTATAGAAAATGATAATTTAAAATTATTCCCTTTTCAGTTTTTGTTATATGCCGTCGTGGTAATGATTCTCAAAAAGCAGTTAGAATTTTTCAAGAATCTCTTGCAAATGCATACAATGTCTCTATAAGAGATATCATTGGAGGAATTCATGCATGGACTAAAAATATAGATCCTGAATTCCCAATATATTAATTGTCAAGGAATTTTAACAGTAACGAAAATATTTTTATTTTACAATTTGTACAGTATTGTAAGTATAAGTCTATGACGTAAAATTTATTACATATTTTTCATATAATATTTACGATAAACAAAAAATTTTATTAAATGAATTGCGTTAATTCTTCATTTGTCAAGCTTGTTTCTGGTTTCCTATAATGAGTCCAAGGCAGACTTCTTAATTTTTCAGCTGCTTGCTCTGGAGTCAAATCTCTTTGGGCTTGTGCTAACAGTTCATATCCTACCATATGTTTCTTTATTGTTGAAGAACGAAGTAGAGGTGGCAAATATATTCCATGGAAAGTCCAATGATCATAGTTTTCCTTTTCAGCATCAGGACCAGTTGGTGCACCTGTATTTTCAAATAAACAAAAATTAGAATCAAGATTTGAAAAATTTTAGTAATGAAGTATAATTAAAGAATTTGTTTATTTTACCATGCCAGCCCATTGAATATGGGAATGAACATTGGAATAGATTATCATATTTTATACACAACACTTTCATTACTACAGCAAGAGATGTTTTTTCATCTTCTGTCAGGTCTGTTATTCTTAAAAATTGTCGTTTTGGCAAAACCATTGTTTCATAAGGCCAAACAGCCCAATAAGGAACAATAACTACCCATTCTCGAAATTGAAACACTATCCTTTGCTGAAAATATATAAATTATTTATATAAAGTAAATTAAGATTTTTCTTGCAATATTATTATTATTTTATATAATCACATACTTTTCTTTGAATTTCTTTTTTCATATAATCAAAAAGTAGTGGTCTTTTGTTTCGTTCAAAATATTCTCTTAGGTGTTTATCTTTAATGCGAGGTTCATTCGGCAAAAAGGAACTAGCCCAAATTTGACAATGTGGATGAGCATTGCTGCAACCCATTAATGCTCCACGATTTTCAAAAATCTGTACCCATTTCCATTTTTTTCCTAATTCAAGCATTTCATTGATCCACCTTTTGACAAAAAAGTCCATAAATAATAACCATTATTGGTTGTAATTTTATCTCTATATTTAATTTTATTTAACGATACCTACTGCTTTATTACTTCTTTAATATCATCTACTTTCATAAGTGCAATGGTGACATTAGATTTTGGATGAAAGCACATAACTTTGCAAGTTCCTCGTGCTCCTCCTATTTTAAATAGTTCTGTGTTGTCATCTTCGGATGGATTTGGCACATCTTCCAACATTGCAGGAAAATCATTGGTAAATACAAAAGTATGCTCATAGTTTGGAGTTGTCTAAAAATAAAAAAATTATACATAAATTATGCAAACGTAAAAGAACTTATTTGAATTATAAAAACGTTTCTTCAAGTCGTGGATAAATTAAGAATTGTTAAAAATCATATACCTCTCCATTAGCTCGTACATTTCCAGGGCACAGTGGATTATTTGGATCATATTCTGGTGGATCTAATTCATTGCTAGGCTCTACTTGTCCTCCCCAAGGGCGTTTCATGCGATGAGGTGATACCAAAACCCACTCATCTTTTAGAGGATTATATCGAATGTGTTGATGATCTGCAATAAATTAAAAATGACAGCTTAATGACAGTAAATATCTATTTTTAATATCTATATTTAATGAAGCAAAAAAATGTCTTATTTGAAGATATGTTACCTGTTGGATTGAATGATTCCTTACTCCCACTCATTTTGTATGGAAATTGTAATGACTTATCTATATAATCAAATAAAAGAATGCATTTAATGTTAATAAAAGATAATACACTCTATCATTTTCTTACATAAAGCACTGGAGTATTTGAATAACTTTGATAATGGCAACTTGTTAACAGAGAATCGTTTTGAGAATCGCTAATGCCTTGATAATGCGAAAAAAATTGCGTTATCTCAAGTTAAATTCGTCGCGAGAGACAGCGCCGCTTTTCAACCTTGCGTGCACTTTGCGCGAGATCAATATATAAGATGCATATAACCTCTCTAACTTCCTCTTGATGAACCAGTCCTTGATAAAACTAAATTAGTTACAAGGAATAAATAAAGACAATAACTTTTGATACTTTCTGTACGTAACTCGTTCAAATATAATCGTTAAAATGTTAATGTAAATCTATCATTTTAAATTTCCAGCTTTAAACATTTTTTTAAATAATTAGAAGTAATATAAATTTAATTTTATTAAATATTTTTGTATAATGTATTCTTCCATTATATTTTTATTCATTTATATTTGTACACTTCCACCCACATATTTTTCTTAGAACATCAATAATATAATTAAAAACTTGAATTACATTGCAAATGTATGCAATAATTATAGCAGTACAAAATTTAGAAGGTAAAAAAGTAAATACAATGGAAAATTTAGGAAGCTCTAAAGCAATCTTTTTTTTCTCTTAAGACTGCCATAACCTGAACTGGATCACGTTTCTTTGCAAATTCTTGAACATTAGGTTCATGAACTCTCATAAAGGGATTAAATAATTTTTCTTCACCAATTGTGCTTGGGACAGTTGGAAGATTGCTCTGACGTTGAGAACAAGCCCATTTCATTCTTTCTTTAATAGCTTCATTTGTTGGTTCCACATGGCCAGCAAACTGTAGATTATTTACAGTATATTCATGGCCACAATAAACTCTCTAAATAAATTCAAATGATATGTGCATTTAAAATTTAAAATGTCAATATTGTTTTAAAAAATAAAAATAAAATATACCGTTTCATCAGGAAGTTTTGCCAAAGTTACACAGAGATTTTTGTACATTTGATCAGCAGTTCCTTCAAAAAATCTACCACACCCTGCACTGAATAAAGTATCACCTAAAAGAAAAATGAATTTATATCAACTAGTATTTTACTGTAAAAAAAAATTTCTTAATTTCATTACCTGTAAAAACTGCAGGTTGTGAGCCTTCTTTTGTTAAATAATAACAAATATGTCCCTGTGTATGACAAGGAGTGTAGAAACATTGAATTTTGATGTTTGCCAAAGAAATTAGATTTCCATCACTAACTTTACAAGTTAAACAGTCAATTCTATCATCTCCACCATAGAATTGTAAATCTGATACTAAACGAGCTAAGTCTTTATTTCCACCAGCATGGTCCCAATGATGATGAGTTGTTAAAACTTTTTTTAGTTTGCAATTGGTCTTTTTTACTTCACAAACTACATCCTCTGGTGAAACTGGATCAACTACTGCTGCTTCTCGGGTATCTTTATCAATAATCTTTAAAAAAAAAGTACATTAAATATTGCATAATGTTATAAATACATTTTTTTAATAGATTAAATTGCTTTAATTTATTAAAAGCACATAATATATAAAAAAAAAGATTTACAAGGTACATATAATTATCTTGTAAAGCAGGGATAATATGAATATCCATTTTAGTATGATTTACTTGTATTGGAGTTCTTTGATTATAGAACCTCACTGAAATGTGTTTTCCTAAAAACAATCACAAAATTGCTGAGATTAAGAACATGATAACCAAAAATCAATTTGTGAATTTCAATGTAAGTAGTGAAACCATCTAATAGACAGTTTTTAATTTAAACAAAAAAAAACGTTAACGCTTGTACCATTGCAGTAAAGAGAAGTTAGTCCATATTTTAATCGTGATAGAGACAATAGAGTTTTGAGCATATTACTAATTACTATTTGTAAAAATGTAAATGTAAATACTTAAAATTTAACACAATAGAAACACATTACAAAAAAATTTGTGAACAAATGCAATAATCAATACAGCATTTAAATCTGAATCTTACTTCGGATATAGAAAAATACACTGCCGTCAATTCTTGCGCTGAAATCAGCTGATAAGTTACAAGATAGATGGCCGGCGGAAACCTAACCTCAATTAAAAAGCGCAGAAAGTAAACACGCCATTTTTGTATTTGCAAACATGAAGTTTAATTTTAAGTAATTATAAGTAATTGTGTGTCTTGTAAAATAAGGGTCTTAAAAATTTAATTGAAATGTCTGCAGGAAATTCCAACGAGGTCATCAACCTTGATGATGAAGAATATAAAGGTACAATTATAATAATATAGGCTTACTAAAAATATTGTTTACTTTTATTTTTTAGATTCTTTCTTAAGAAATTAATTTAATATTTGCATTTACAGTTACTGACGAAGATGAAATAGCAGCTATTGATTATGAGTTAAGACAAATAGAATGTGAACAGCAAAAGCTAGAGGATCGAAGAAAAGTATTACTTGATCGTAAACAAAAATTGAAGGACAATGCATTGCTCAAAAAAAGTTTTACGTTGGCAAAGAAGAATTGGGATAAAGAAGATTTCTCTTGGTCAAAGAATCTCAAGAAAGCTCTGACAGATATTTTTAAAATTAAGGAACTCAGACCTTTGCAACTGCAAACAATGAATGCTTTTCTTTCCAATGAGGATGTTATTCTAATTATGCCAACAGGTGGTGGAAAAAGCTTATGCTATCAATTACCAGCAGTAATAAGCAAAGGGGTCACAATTGTGGTTTCTCCATTGGTTGCTTTAATGGAAGACCAACTTCATGGTTTGCATAAACTAAATGTAAATGCCAAGATGTTAAGTGCCAAAGCTCCTAAAGAGGATGTAAAAGCAGTAATGACAGGACTGATTGATAATAAGTCAGACTTGAAATTGGTCTATGTTACCCCAGAATACATGGCCAAATCAAACAGGTTTATGAGTAAACTCCAGAAAGCTTTTGAAATGAAAAGATTAGAACGTTTTGCTATTGACGAAGTTCATTGTTGCAGTCAATGGGGGCATGACTTTAGACCAGATTACAAATTTTTAGGAATTTTGAAATCTATGTTTGCTGGTGTTCCACTGCTTGGTCTCACTGCAACAGCTCCAGCTAAAATTATTGTTGATGTACAAAAAATGTTAGACATTCAAGGCTGCCTTGTACTTAGAGCATCTTTCAATAGGCCTAATTTGTATTATGAAGTAAGACGTAAACCAAATGAGAAAGAAACTTGCCTTGAAATGATGGTTAATCTTTTAAAATCGAGGTATGTTCCTAAAGTAAAATTTTTAAATATTTTTTGTAAATGATTAATTAAATTTTAATATAATTTACAGATTTGAAGGAAAATCTGGGATAATCTATACAACCACTATCAAAGAATGTGAACAGTTGACAACAGATTTGAGATCTCGCGGTTTAAAAGTTGGTTGTTACCACGCAATGTTGGAGCCTGAATATCGTACAAAAGTATACTCCAAATGGATATCCGGCGAGTATCAGGCCGTAATAGCAACGATAGCTTTCGGCTTAGGCATCGATAAACCGGACGTTCGTTTCGTCATCCATCACTGCCTATCCAAGTCCATGGAAAACTTTTACCAAGAGAGCGGTAGAGCCGGTCGCGATGGCCAAAAATCCTACTGCATACTTCTCTACCGGTTAATGGACGTTTTCAAACTAAGCACGATGGTCTTCCAAGACAAGGTCGGCTTGCAGAATCTTTATAAGATTCTATCCTACTGCCTTGATCAAAGCTCCTGCAGGCGAAGCCTTATAGCCACGCACTTTGAAGAAACGTGGACGAAAAGTGACTGCAAGGAGATGTGCGATCACTGTAAGAAGTCGAAGAAAAAGAAGGAGATAGACATCGGGCCTTATTGTAGATATCTGTATCAGATAATGACGAAGGCTGTGCAGAGCGAGCAAAGGTTGACTCCTCTAAAGTTAATCGACGCTTGGTTTAATAAAGGAGCAACCAACTTGCGGGTAGCTAGTGTTCCTACTCCGAAGTTTTCGAGAGAAATTGGGGAGGCCATTGTTGGACACCTGTTGGTTAACGGTTACTTGCAGGAGGATTTCCATTTTTCTGCGTACTCGACGATTACGTATGTAAAGAGGGGACCAAAATCGGGAATGGCTATGGATAAAGATTATAAGATTATGGTTGAAGTTGATGATCATTGATCAAAGTTGATCTTAGGCAAGTGAATTTTTCTGTTTTGTGAGTTTTTGAAAGACTTTGATAGACTACAAATAGACTTATTTACGCGTTACATAATAATCAATTATTTTAGTTTTTTTTTAATTTAATTTAAATGCACGTAAACTTTGCAAGAAAAAAATTTTTTCTTGATGAAAAATATTGGTATAAACTTAAAAACTAATTTCATAAACAAAGTTAAACAAAGCGCTAATCAATTTTCATTTGTAATTTCATGATTGAAGATAATTTTCTGTAACATATAATTTTTTCACTGTTGTAACGTATTTATAAAAGTACAAATAAATACAAATTTTTTATTTTTTTAAAAAAACAATTTGTCTCAATAAAAATAGATTAAAAGTGCTTAGTTTGTCTTGAACGTATCATTATCTTCAAGTCAAACGAGCTCGTTTTACTTAATGAAAACAGACACTGGCTTCAGCTTTGTTTTCCGAAAGCAAGCTCTCATTTCCCCTTCGTTTCCCTTCCTAACTAAAAAACATTTTTCGCGCCAAAATAATAATCGACAGCATTTACCCTCTCATAAACTGACACCCAATGAATAAATCAATAATCCATCCATCAAACATTACCACCAAAAAAAACCTCCCCGAATCCCCCAAAAGCAATCCCAAAAAACCGCGCAATTCAAACAGTGCCAAAACAGGTGCAACCCTGCCAACGAGCTAAACTCGATTGCGTAGGCCGTGTCGGCGACACGGCGCAAGAAAAAAAAAAGCTCGGAGAGCCGATCTCGTCCGCGATGCACATCAGGTGTCGAAATTGCGTGCGCATCCACGTGGATCAATAAAAAGCGGCGGTAGCGGCCGCCGCCACCGCCGCCTCGGCATCGCGGCAGCCTCGAGTTCGCGCTCCCTCAGTGTCTCGTACGTCGCCAAGCGCGCGCGCAACTTATTGATCCCCCGCGGCCGTGTTGTCAAACAGTGCTTCTGCTCCCTTTTTGCGCCGCCTGCTTTCTCTCTCTCTCTCTCTCTCGCTGTGTGACGAAGACGATATTCAGCTGCTTGGAAAGGTTGGTTTTTCTCATTTTGTTCGCTCTTTCGAGGAGGTTATACAGAGAGGTGGCTAAGAATTATTACGAGCTTGCGGGGAACATGGATTTGGCTTCGCCGAGACGACAGGTGTAGGTGGAGGTTAATCTCGGAAAGATGAAAGAAAGGGGTTTAATGTCGAAGTGCTCGCTGGATTAAACGTCGAGTCGACGGAGGTAAACGAGTTCGCTAGAAGGCCTGCGCTGGTTTAATTTGTTGCTCGCGAGATTAAGTCGAGCGACACGTTGTTGAATAATGTCGTGCATTGTGTGCTAAAATACACAAATGTCAATGTCATATTGTGTACTCTTAGCTCTGCTCTAATTTACAATCTGCTTCCGATATTTTTCTTTTCCGTAACGTAGATTAAGCTGCAAAGTTTAATTAAATGTATACGCGTATACTAAAGCATTATTTTGATTTTAATTTAATTTATTTTATTCAGTTGGTAGAGTGTCGGACCTTTAACCAGAAGGACTCTGGTTCGATCCCGATCTCCGCCGAAAACTGAGATTGGGACACCACTGTACTTATTTACAAGTGTCTAACAAGTAACGTGAAAGCTAGTGGTTCGGAATCCACTATAAACTGCAGGTCCCCGTTGTTGCACGCAAGTGCAACAATGCAGAGCCGTATAAGACTCGAAAAGAGGGCTTGAGTAGGCTGTAAATATAATAAAAAAAAAAATAATGATTTATTTTATACTTTTTCAGTTAATTGCTCTCTGTATAAAATTACAAAAGGGTTACAATAATTTACAATTTAGAGAACAGCTATTCATTAACAATTATATATACTTTCGCGCAATTTTTCAAGCACAGTATCTTCGCCATAAATAAATCAATAACCCCAGAATTCCATTCTCCAAAACAATCCAATGCTCGCCTTCCCTTCTCTCTGAAAAAAAAAAAAAAAAAATATCCGAAGCAAATAACCTACATATCGACCTCCCCTGCAAACGGATCCAAACCAAACAAGCCAGGCGGAGTAAAAAAAGCTCGGAGAACAGGATCGCATAACACGATAAAGCGGGCCTACGTAAATTCAATATGCGTGTCTGGCCTACTCCGACTATTATCTACTGCGGCCTAGACGCGCGGCGAGCATATACATATTGTTTTCCGGCGCCGCATTTCGGCAGCCTTGGGGCGGCTCGCCGCTCTGGACGTTCGCCGATTAATGCTTCTTAAGAATATATCGCCTCGTTCCTCGAAGCATACGGAACGCATTACGCGGCTTCCCTCGTAACGCGTGTAATATCGGATTTTCCTCCGCGATGGGATCGTCGGATTTATATGTGGAATGCGAACGTAAGTGTTCTTTCCTCTCGCGCGATAAAAATTCGTTGCGTTCGGCGCTGCTGCACTGCAATTTGCTTTTACGCCACTGCGCGAAGTTTTTATGCGTCGCTTGAACTGTTTGGTATTTTGATGGGGGGTTTTTTTTTTCATCTGGAGAAAGATTATAGGAAATTCGAAACTGGGTCACGCGTGCGCTTTTATTGCGGAGATAATATATCATTTATGTGCCTTTTAACTTTTTATTAAATTTGTATTTTCTACGTTTATGGGATTACTAGGGTGATATGTTGAGAAAAATTAATATTCGTAGCAAAGTGGGCATATATTTATGTTAAAGCCTCTTCCGTTGAATATTTCTTTTTATAGAAATAAATGCTCTCCTCATCTTTTAAAAATAATCATTTCCCTCGATCGGAAACGCTTCGCTTTCAATAACAAAGCGCCCGAAATTATCATACTTTACATAAAAAGGCTCAAAAATAAACTCGAACCGAAAGGAGCTTAAAAGATGTATTCAATAATTTCTTTCTTCGGTCAATAATAAAAGAAAATTCACGAACAATCAAGCCGTCGACGGCGTCGGTAAAGGGTTTCCAATACGAGCTCGTAAATATAAGCCTATAAAATGGTTCGTACGTGACGGATTTACAAAGCAAAAGCTGGGAGGAGACACACATTTGTATATACTGCCTTCGGCTCGGCGCGAATTTCGCCTACTGTAAGATAAATGCGCCAGACGAAACAAAAAAAAAATTCCTCGGCATAAATTTCGGTTTCGGTATTCACCGGGGAATGCTTGTTCGAGGGAAAGTTTTTTTGTTAATCTTAAACTTTGACTTTAAGTTCAAATTCAGTTTTTGAAGTAAGACCGATCCTCGAAAGGATTGATGTAGAACAATGCGATATCGAATGCACTTCTTTTCTTTATGCAATTGTCGTGAATTGCAATGACTGGTAAAAATTGTTCGACGGCCAGGTACTCTTTCGTCCTCGTCTCCTTACAATTAAAGCTAAGTGTAGTCGAGCAACTTTTACGTAACTCAGCGAACAAGTTCCCCTATCCTCCGCGCAGCTTACAAAACTTTCTCAACTCAATTAATTCCCCTTAATTTACTCCATTACTATTCCGTACTTTAGGCACGCGTTCCCTTTATCATACCCGAAAGCACGAAATGCAGCTGGAGCGGCTTAACTTCCATATTAAAACATCGCGGCCGGAAAACGAACGCGGAAGGATTACGCGGCGCGACAATGGAAAGCGCGAATGAATTGCGGCGCGCGAACTCTCGGCTTTCTCTCCCGAGTTTTTATCGTCCTTTTATCTGTTGCGCTACGGAACGAATATAGCCTTTTGCAGGCGCGTCGGTCTTTTACTATTTTTTTTTTACGGGGTTAAGCCGATCTCGCCCCGCGGGAAAATCTTGTTTATATGTTAATGACGCTGCAATCAATATGCAGAAGGAGGAGCCTTCGAGTCGAAGAAAATTTTTATGGATTCTTGATTGAGGCGCGTGGCTTATTTATGAAGGATCCTTTGGATGGTTTATAACTTGGTGCGATTATCGATGTTTTTAAAAAGTTTCAAAAAGACTCGTTACACTTTTATCGAGTGCTTTGGAATTTAAGCGAATAATTTTTTTATTACTATATAGATTTTACCTCATTCCAGAGAGCAACGGATAAAATTACTGAGCGGCATTAAATTTTTCCTTTTCTTTCCAAAGTGAAACCACTCCAAGAGCCCTCCGAATCGCTTAACTCATTCATCGCAAATCAAATACCCGGAACGTCCCTCGATTTCACGATTACCAATAGAAACAAGCCTCTCCCTCCCGAACCTCCCCCTGAACCTCCTCTCCGCGCAGTTTGATCGCCGCCGCCGCTGAAACATTAACGGACGGCTGCCGAAGGCGACTTGCGGCACTAAACCCATCGCTCGGTAATTTCGTTCGACTTAAGGAAGAAAATAAAAAAAAGAAGGCAGCTGGGCTTTTCTTCCTCGCCATTTCCCAGGCGGCGTTGCATCGCCGGAGAGAGGTAAACTGGGTCACGACGCAGTTTCGAAAAGGCCGCTGTTCTTTTTTCTTTTTTTTTTAAGCTGCAGGTGAAGTAAAGTTGGGAATTTGCGAGGATGAGGGTAGTTTGTTCGGCTGCGCCGGTTAGAGAAAATCGAGTGGGAGGTGGAGAATTTAGGGAGCGGATGGGGTTGTAGGTCTAGTTTTGAAGAAAGTTTCTTGGGTTGCTGCGGGTTTTTGGAAGTGTATAGTTATACTTTGGGTTTCGGCGGAGAAGAGGGTCATATTTTTTAGATGTAAATACGAAGGAGGAACGGTAGATCATAGTTCTACTGACGAAATTAGCAGAACGTGGAATTGCAAATTTCAAGTCGAGAAAATTGTAGCGAAGCTTGAGATGGAAATGTATTCGCTAATTGAATAAAAAGTTTATTAAAAATTATAAGCATGTAAAATTTACAATTCAAATGCTTTATTAATTTTTTGTTTAACAACAGCTACGCTTAAATTTCTTTTTTGATTAAAAAACCATTCTATGTCAATATTTTAAGCAATCCGGAACATTGATAAGTATGAACGCTTAATTAATTCTCGTTGCGCGTGAAATTCTCCAGTCTTCCACTGACAAACGTCCTGTCGGTTTTCAACAACACTATCCGATAATTCCTAATGTATACATCACGCTTTTTTTTTCAGGAAAAAGATTCTATTTTTACTAGTGAAGTCATTTTTTTCGTGAACATAAATAGCTTATCGCGTTCATTCTCCGCGCAGACAGTAATTAATTTCTTCTACTGGTGTACAAAAAATCTTTTCGTTTCAACTACGTTCTGCTTTTTAAACGTGTTTGTAAAACGTGTACTTACAATAACTGGGTTTCGAGGAGAGAATGATAATGTTAAGTTTGTCACATTATTAAAACACGTTTATAAGTAAAAAGTGCCTCTTGCGGGGAAAAGTCGATTTTCAAGATAAATTAACCGACCTTTGCGTTAAAACTTTTCAAATTACTTTGCAGAAATTGATCCCGAGCCGATGAAAAGTCGATTACGTAAAAAAGTTCTCAGAAAAATCCGACGTATACGAAGCAATTTTCTACGGACACACTTTCATTTTCCCATTAAATCAAACATAAAAAATCAATCTTCCAAGCTGCTCTCGTCCCAAATTGTTCCCTCGCAACGTCCCGATCGACCTTGCAGGCGTCTAAAATCCCTCGAAACAAAATCTTCCCGTCAACGAGGCACCGCCTCCGGCGCAGCCACCCTCAACGAGGCACGTCGCAGCTTATACATACATAAAGCGAGAGCAGTCCGCGCGCTTCGACGCTCCCAGAAGTCCATTCAGCTCTCTCGGACGAGCGTCGATGTTCCGGCCGATAGGAGCGCGCATCTGCATATCGCTGCACGTATATCCGTCACGCGATATTGCCGCCGAAAAAGTTGGCGTGCGTACGTACTACAAGTGGGCCAACGGGCGGCGATTGTGGGTGCCCGCGCGTGCAGTGTACGAGTGTGTGTCGGTGCGGCTGAACTTATGGATCGAGGCTAATTGGCCCGGCGATAAGACGGTATATCGTTGCTTTGCGCTCGCGGAAGTCCTCCTGCTGTATTGCGGGAGGTGTTGCCGCGGTGGAACGCGTTTTTCGTCAGCTGGTCGAAGCGAGAGATGGATTTTGAACTGTGGATCTTTGTAGGATGGGGATTATTGAAGTAAAGATTCTTCTTTTAAAGTGCTACTAAGTAGTACGTGGGGTAGGAAATAATTTAAATCTAATTTCAAGGATTTTAAAGCAATCTTAAAGGTGCTAAGAGCACCGTTCATCGATTATTAATAAGTAGTGAAAGCTCTTGTCAGCCTTCTTATGTTGGAATAATAGTGGAAGTTCGAGGTTTAGGTAAGAACACATTTGTTCTGTGATTCAGAAATGAATAGTTTAAGATGGTTGTATGGTTTATCGACTTATCAAAGAAATTATTAAGATTTTGCAAGCACATAGTGTAAAGTACGTACAATACAAACACCTAAATTTTTAGAACAGTTACCGTGTAAAAATTTGAGAAAACGGTGTTTAAAATGAAGCTCTTAAGCGTAGGCTTTTATGTACAGTAAACGATGGCAGACGTATAATATAAGAAATTTAAAGTTTTCTAATTGATAGCGATCCACCAGAAACTCCAAAAACAGACATTATAGTTAAAGTTATGTACTTTAAAAAAAATGTAAAAATTAATATGCATTGACGTGCAAAATTATTAGTTATAGCTCGTTTAAAAATTATTCTCGTAATTTTTACCCGCGTTTGTATATCTATATATACTGCTATCCCGCGTCGTTTGTTTAGTTAAGACACAACTACCTTAAATTTTAGTTTTAATTGTTTAATTAGCAGACCAATATATACACAACACATCTTAAATTGGATCATATAGAAACACACAGCCCTTTCTCAGTCTCGACAAATCAATCCAGCCTTACACTCGATAAAAAATAAACGAACCCCCGACTCTCCACCCCAATTGCGTAACCAGCCCTCCCCCCGCACAAAAAAAAATCCCCGCCGCCACCCGAGTTATTTAAAAGCAGATCGACTGGAGAGATCGATGGGTAGTCCAGCCGAAAGCGCACATCACGCAAAGCCCCCTCGTCGAATATATTCTCTAAAAATAAATCGGCATTTCCGGGCCGCCTGCAACTTCAGCTTCTGGTTTCAGCGATGAGCGCCGGCAGCCGAGCGGCCGTCGATCGCACAATCATCGATCGGACGAGTTGACACCCCCGCCGGCCATGGCACTCTCGGCTTCGGAGCGCGAGGTCCGGCAGCCGATCTCACCCGGAGCTTCCGGCCGCCTCGCTGGTCTTCTCGTTGGTGAGTGTGGATCCGGCTCTTTTGCGTTATTGTAGTCGCGGAAAATGTTGCCTCGGTCCTGGAGGGGGGCACGTTGCTGATTCGACCTTGGCCTCGAGACTGGAAATGTTGCTTTTTAAAGATAACTTTTTAGAATTAAATTATTCTGAGTTTTGTTTTGAAAAATTTCTTTTGGTCGTTCAAAGAGATTTAAGAGTAACTTCTTTTTACAGCGTATAATTTTTATTTTAAGCATTTAAGGAGGTTCTTTCCCAGTCTGTATCAACTTGCGGGTGCACGCTCCTACGGAGCAGCAAACTGCGTTCAACTTAACGGTATTCAAAGAATATTTGTTAAAATATTTCCAATAAATTCAGGGGGATTCTTCAAGTCTTCTAGACTCCTAACATTATTATTAAAAGTAAATAAATGTTTTTGTTTATTCAGGAAAAATTGTAAACTAAAAAAAAAAAACTTTGAAAGACAAAAGTCTGTTATGAATTTTCGAAATTCAAAATTTTGTTAATGCATCATTATTTGTTTAAATTTTATGAATGTGTGTTGTTTATGTAAATTTCTCATAAATAATGGGTAATATAAAGGCTATATATGTAATATTTCCCTATTGACAGTAAATATTACACTTCTCTTCTAAAACTAACATAGAAAGATAGAACACAAATCAATGTGCCTACAACCAAATGAAAGATAATTTAATTTTGAATCGATCAGTGCTTTAGGACTCCAAGGTTGACGATCTTAATAAAAAGTTATTAACAAAAGAACACCCGAAAATCGAGCCGCGGCGCCGCGCATTTTTTTTACTTTTAACAATAATATTAGGAATCTAGAAGACTTGAAGAATTCCCCTGAATTTTTCGGAAATATTCTTTGAGTACTGGTGAGTCGAACGCAGTTTGCTGCTCCGTAGGAGCGAGTTGATACGGACTGGGAAAGAACCTCCTTAAGTATTTAAAATTAAACGAATTACACTTGAAGGTTAGTTAAAAAGATTAAGAGGATGAATAAATGAGCGAACCTCTGAGGTTGAATTATGCAATGGTATAGAAACATAAACAATGATGCGCAGAAGCATATCTCGCGGTTAAGAACGTCTACTGACGCACAAGATGATGTAGTGTTTAACGAGGGTGATAGAACTAGATCGTTGATTAGAAGCGCCGCAATTACAGCCTTGGTAACAGTTTCAGCTTAGAGCAGAGAGTAAACACAGACTCGGTAACAGCTATTTCGCGTCTTTCAACGAAGAAGTGCCTTTTCTTTATAACGCGCAGTATAGAGAAGTAAATACAATATTAAATAATTTCATGCGGCATTCTCAAGTATATAAACTCACTTTTTGACCGTTATTTCGTTACAACAAAATTTCTTTTGAAGAATATTGAGAAAAATATAGCTTCTCAAGAATATCCCGTCTTCGGTTCGCAGAATTCCTCGAAGCCTCTGGGAGATACTTTCTTACGCTATAAACTGATATAGCGAATGCGGTAGCAGTCATACGGACGAGTAAATTCAATTTTTCACGGATCTACGACCCTCCCGGTTCTTTTTACTGCGACTAATTTGAGAAATGTTTTTATTTGATAATTTTTATTGAAAAAACAATTCGTTCAATTTGGAGCTTCATCGAGCTTTGTAACAACGTATTTAGCTGCAAAACTCAAGTCGCATAATAAATTCTTAAGTCATCGCGAGTCCACGCCCCGGAAAAATATCCCAACTTTTTCAACCCGTAAGGACGATACACTAAGTAGTTTGCCCGACTTGTATCAAATAAACTGCTAAACTTACCTAAATTTGTGTCTTTTTTTTTCATCTAAATTTTTTAAAATCACTTACGTCCTTTCTCCCGCGTACGAATACCTCCTTTATGAATCGCTATATACCAGCACTAATCGAGCGCCGCAACAAGTACACCGCCCTCACTTACAAGCTCGCGAATTCCCTTGCAGGATAAGCGAAAGTTCGGTGGCATGGGGCATCGAGCACGATGGCAAGATACAGCACGGGTACGAGCAAGGGGCCCCTAGTGGCGAGGGAGAGCCGCTGCGAGCTGAGCTTCTGCGCGATGCCGCTGCCGAGCATACTCAAGAAGGCCAGCAGCTACATTCTCGGCGAGACCTGCCAGGACAGCTTGCGAGCGATGTATCAGGTAAGCCGATCCGACGACGACGTGTCCGAGCGACGGGATTTCAAATTAATAAATCGTTGCCTCCCGCAGGACGGCGAGACGCTCTTCTGCAAGAACAACGTCTGCGTTCACCCGCCGACGCTGCTCCGTCAGCACTGCGACGTGGTGCACCACCCGGGTTACATGACCGTCACCTGCAGGCTGGACAAGGCGACGAGCACGCCGACCCTCCACCTCAGCTGGATACCCAACAGTACGCTCAGGAAGCACCCGAGCACCCTCGAGAACGCCGCAGCCAGGCGGCTCCAGACCGCGAAGGAGAACGAGGCGCAGGAGGAGCTTGGTGAGCGATCGCAACGAGCTTTTTTCGATACCTGGGTACCGGGGGTAAAGACGGCTTTGGGCTTTTGGGAGACGAGGGTTTTAAGCGCTCGTTACTTTCTCGGGATGCGTGGCTGTCTTGAGCTTGGATTTCAGTTGTTTTTTGCGCGGCAAATTTTGAAGAGGAAATTGTACATTAATCGAGTGGAAAAGCTTTATTGATTTAAAAAAGTAGGTGGCTCATTACAAATCGCCCAAGTAGTAAAAACCGCTTCTTTCAGACGCGACTCAATAACTTGTTACCCTAGTACAAAGAACTTATAATAACTGATAAAATGGGGTCATTCCGGGTTATTAAGGTAAAACGGGGGAAGATGCCATACTTAAGGAAAAAAGTGAAATAAATACTTCAAAAATGAATGAAATAACATTTTTATAACTGAAATGTACAAAGAGTACAATAAACTCATAAATACATAACAATTCTTTGAAAAAAAATTTCATTAATTGATAATTAATAATAATTAAAGTTTATGACGTGAAAGTGGCATCTTCCCCACCAGTGCGGGAAAGATGCCACATACTTACAAACAAGATTTAACTTATATTAAACTTGAAAATATAATTATAATAAATTATTTTTTTCTCTAAATAAATACTTTTAATACTTTTTAACAAAAAAATAATAAAATAATATAGAATAAAAATCTAAATCCATTGATAGCATTGCTAGCTATTGTAGCCGATGACCAAGTGCTGTTCAGAAGTTTTCTAAAACAAAACCTCGTCAAATAAAAATCCAGTTAACCATAGTTGTTTTCCAGTGAGATTTAAGTGACTTAAAAAAAGTTCGGTCTAATGGCTGTAGGTAATGCATATGTCGGTGGCAACTTACCCCGCCCTTTTTTGTGGCATCTTCCCCCAATTGACTGTAAAATAAAAAAAATGAATTTAATCTAAAAAAGATTATTTCCTACCTTTTAATAGTGGTGTTTTATTAAAGTTTATTAAATTATCTAATTTATGTCTTTTTTTTACGATATTATAAACCAAAGCTTGAAGAATGATGTTTCAATTTGTTGCAAATTTTAGATCGAAAGCTACCAGTTTCGACTCTGCTCGAAAAGAAACCAATAATGATGCTAAAATCCTGAAATATTTAGGCGACTGAATAAGAAAATCATAATAAACATATCTAGCAAGCACTTCTTGCGATTTGCTTACAAACAAAGAAAATCTTGCGTTGTGGCATCTTCCCCAAGCTGGCATCTTCCCCCGCTTTACCTTATATTAAAACCCTTTAAACGGACCCAATTCTATCGGTTTTTATAAGGCACTTGCAACAGGATATTTCAGAGAAGTACTTTACTTTGAAATTACCAATACACCCAAAATCGAAACTCCATTCGCGACATTAAAACGAACGGCGCTGTCCATCAGCCGAAATCAATCTAACCCCAGCACTCAATTTTTTCCAGATAAATCAAAGCCGCAGGAGAAGGTGGACGTGTGCCTGGAGGCGAAGGAGCCGGTGAACTGCCGCGACTGCGAGCGCGTCTGCTCCGGCGGGACGCCGACGCCGATCGCCAGCCAGCCGAACAGTATCGGGCCGGCGCTCGAGGCGCCCCCCGTCCTCGCCAAGGACGCGTCCGAGAGTAACGGCATCGGGAGGGAGGAGCCGTCGCAGCCGCCGTCGCAGCCGCCGCCGCCACCGCCGCCGATCGTCACGGAAGTCGGGAAAAAGGGCTTACTGTTCGTCCGATCCGAGTCCGCGGACTCCAAGACCGAGGAGAACGGCGCCTGCAAGGATAGGGACGACGTGAGCGTCAAGAGCCGCAGCATGTCGCTCACCTCGACCAACAGTCTTTCCATCATTACGATTACTAACGACGGTGAGTATATGCGGCTTACTTGCGTTGCTCTTACGTTCGAATAAGCTCTGTAAAAGCGATTTACGCGAGTCTCTAATCCTTATTTTCAGAGGAGATCCCAGCGTGGATGCGCACTCCCGAGCTGCTGGCGCTGCAGCACAATCTCGCCTTCCCGGAGAGCGCGACGGCCTCGCCGGTGGCCGTGCGCCGAGCCCACCGCTGCCGCCGGTTCTCCGTCGATCTCGGGCAGATGCGCTCGCTCCGACTGTTCTTCGCCGACCCGGAGTGCACCTCCGGCCAGCTGGTGGTGGCCAGCCGCGAGAGCCAGTACAAGATCCTGCACTTCCACCACGGCGGACTCGACAGGCTCGCCGCCACTCTGCACCAGTGGCATCAGCTGCTCAATCCCAGTCTGAACCTCGACACCGAGGAGAGCTTGCCGTACAGGTATAATAATAAGGTCAAGTTTTGACATTGCGGAGGAGAAGGGGTAAAGCGACGCATTTTTGTTTTCAGGCACTTCATGGTGTGCAGACCCGAGGTGACTCGCGACGAGCTTCATCCGGAGGAGGGTCAGGTGCCGATGATCACCTCCCTCGCGTGGAAGGACCTGCTGAACGAACGCGGCCAGGTGGAGGACGACCTGACGCTGCGCAAGGGCATCTTCTTCGGCGGCCTCGAGCCCGCCCTCCGCAAGATAGTCTGGCCGTTCCTGCTGCACTGCTACTCCTACCAGAGCACCTACGACGATCGCGAGCAGATCGACGCGATACGTCGCCAGGAGTACGAGGAGATACGCCGGCGCAGGGAGACCATGAACCCCGAGGAGGCCGACAAGTTCTGGCGGAACGTCGTCTGCATCGTGGAGAAGGACGTCGTGAGGACGGACCGGGGCAATCCTTACTACGCCGGCGAGGACAATCCCAACATCGAGGTCATGAAGTAGGTTCGATCGAGCTGCTGCACGGAGGAAAATACCTCATTAAAAATTAGTATAGTCTATCCTAATCGAAGGACAAACTTGCACTATCTAGAAAAATTACTATAAAATATACTAAAATTTAATAGAACTCTGGTAAAAATTAACATAGTTCTATCAAATTTTATGTATATATTATAGTAATTTTTCTAGATAGTGCAAGTTTGTCCTTCGATTAGGATAGACTATAATAATTTTTTATGAGGTATTTTTCTCGATGTGGACATTTAAAAGGATCTTGCTTACAAAAAAATTTGTTTCAGGAACATTCTTCTAAACTACGCAGTGTACAACGCGAGACTGGGATACACGCAAGGTATGTCGGATCTGCTGTCGCCGCTTCTGGCGGAGCTCGACGACGAGGAGGCAGCTTTCTGGTGCTTCGCCGGCTTGATGCAGAGGTCCGTGGCCGTCTGCACCCCGACCGACGTCGACATGGACCGAAACCTCTGCTATCTCAGGGAATTGCTCAGGATGATGGAGCCGGCCTTTTACACGCACCTGGAAAAACACACGGACGCCCTCGAACTTTTGTTCTGCCATCGATGGATACTGCTGTGAGTACTTTAAAGCGATGATTTTTCATGTTGAAAATCAGATTTTTATTCCGCGTTAAATATATTAATATTATACTGGCTGCTTGGAAATTGAAATTTTTTTTAATGAGCTTCTTGCAAGTTTGCTTAATGATCGCGATGCGCACGATTTTACAATTTTTTGTGCTTAGATTATTTTTAAATTGTTTTTAGTTCCTCGATTATAAAATTTTATCGTCAAAAACAAGTTGATCAATTTTTTGTTGTAATATTCATAATAAATGATGACTAGACAAACAGCATAACGTAAAAACTTCCCATCTTCTTTAGCTTCTTTTACATTGAAAAAATTACTATTTTCCACACCAATAAACTCATAAGATTACATTGAGAAAAAAGTTTTGTAAACATTACCATACTGCCTAGTAAGGCCGCCACAGACTGTCAAAACCAAAAAATTACCGTACTTTATAGGAAAATTTACCAAACAGTGTAGTAAAATTTCTTACATATATAGGAAATTTTACTGTAAATATAGAAAAATTTACTAAACATTATAGTAAAATTTCTTATAAAGTATAGTAATTTTTTGGGTTTTGACAGTCTGCGGTGGCTTTATTAGTCAGTATGGTAATTTTCACAAGATTATTTGCAATTTTTACTACATTTCTTCTCTCCGTCATCTCTCGAAAACTCGAAAACAGCTGCCTGAAGCGCGAGTTCCCGATGGAGGTAGCCTTGACGATGTGGGAGGCCTGCTGGGTGAACTACCTGACGGACCACTTCCACCTGTTCCTGTGCCTGGCGATAATGTGCGTCTACGCGGACGACGTAGTCGCGCAGGACCTGCGCACCGACGAGATGCTCCTGCACTTCAGCTCGCTGGCGATGTACATGGACGGCACGGTGATCCTGCGCAAGGCGCGCGGCCTCCTCCACCAGTTCCGCCAGCTGGACCGGCTGCCCTGCACGCTCGCGGGCCTCTGCAGGCAGTGCGGCCCCGGCATGTGGGACAGCACCCACGACCCCGTCATCGAGTGCATCGGCCACCAGGACGAGAAGTGCCCTCACGCCGAGAACTACGATCGGTTGAGCTTGGAGTGAGGTGGCTGAATTCTTTTTTTTTTTTATTAAGTGTGCTTTTTTCACGTTGGGGAGGACAGAGATGTGGAACTTTTGAGACGAGTGGGTTTTAGTTTAATGCATTGGGAATAACCATTTAATGCTGATGGTGATCTTGCTTTTTTAGGCTTTCGAATTGTGAATAGAAATGTATGTAATATAGTTATTATTTGTGATTTAGAAGCAAGCTGCAAAGTTAGAGGGGAATTTAACGTATTTCAGTGGAAGGAAATTTAAACTTAAAAAAGTATTTTAAAAATATAGTTTTATTCTTTAAGTGTATTTCGCAGTTTTCTAATTATTTAAGAATAGTTTTGTTACGTTTTTAATTGGTGTAATCTTACAAGTACAAAAAGTATCTACAATAAAACTATATGAGATGCTTAAAGGTTATAAAACGAAATCTTATTAAAAATTACTATTTTTGATGATGTTAAAGGCGATAGTGATTAAAGGCTTTGCCTTTTTTAACCGAAAAATGGTAAAACAAAATTGAACATAATCATGAAAAATTATACGTATTAATATTTCAATTGAAATATTATCCAAAGAATTGATTATCATATATTGTTATGGAAATTACAAAAAATGTATAGATTTTAAAATTTAGAATAATCTATGTTTGCTTAAAATTTATGAAATAAGCATTGTGGTATTAAACGTTTATCAAAGTTGTTGACAAATTGGATAGCTTCTAAAAAAATTTTTAAAAAGCAAAAAGTTAAATGGTTATTCCTTTAAAAGGGATTGATGAAGAGTGCCAATGTGTGTTATAAAAAGTTTGTCAAAAAAATTCGTCGAGCCAAAGAAGTATGACAAACGAAAACCTAACAAAAGTACTTTGCCATTATTCGCACCAGTTTAAAACACCACCGAAACCCGTAAAAGATTTTCTGAAATGTTTTGCTGCAAAAAAAAAAGTAACGTTCCTGACTTTCAGAAAATTATTTTTTGGGGAGCACTATAAACAATTATGCAGTGTTTTTTATGTGTTCATAAAATCACGAATTTTGTACATAGAGAGCAAAATGGAAGTAAAAATTATATTGTAGGGGTATAAATAACGAGGAACAAACGCACTATATCGTAATTACGATACAATTAAAAGTCGCCTAATGTTATTAAACACACGAAAACTTATTTCACCCGTAAGAAATTCTAATTTTCTCAAGCTTCAATTTAAACCGCGTAGATATCTCAATGTAAATAACCTGTTTAAGCATAATTTTAAAAATAAGGGGAAATCATGCTCTGACCAAAAATGCAGATGCAGACTCTTAGCGTATCAAAAAATATCTCTTACTATTACGTAAAAAAAACCACCAAGAAGTATTAGATCTTAAGGTAAAATTAAGAAAAGTTCATGAATGGCGATCCGTAGTACAAGATAAGACTGATGTCAAAAAAGAAAATAACTGATAAAAACGTGCTGAAATACCGAACACAAAGTATACTCTACATCATCCAAAACTTTTTGTTGTAAACACTCACATCATAATTTAAAATGAAAAAAAGAAGTTTTAGGTAAGATTCATCAATGGTTGTAACTATATAATAATAATTATTTATCTAAATATTTATTTATATTCATTAAGAAACTGTGTGCAAAAATATAAAAACCATATCTTAAAAATTAAGTGTGCATTGCAGAGATTTTTAAATACTTATTTCTATGGAAACTTCGAATTAATTGTTATGTTAACCTTCATCCTATTATAAACGTCAAACACATAGGTAGTATTGTACTATCAGGTAGAATTATCAATATAATCGATATGCAGAGCATGTACAGACTCGTTTAATCGAGTATACGAAATTTTTGGCTTAAAATAAAGTGCCAATCACGAAAACCACTAAAGGTAATATGAATAAAATCAAACGCAGTGTGGCAAAATTATTATATCAAGCTTAATATTAAAAAAATTAAAAAATGAACTATCAAACGGGAAGAAATGTTTAGTTTCAGTCGCTTTGTCAATTATTTAAGAGAATTTAGTCACTTTAAATAATTTAAAAATATCTGCATATATACTTTCGAAGCAATTTAAACTAATCAACAATTTATTTTCGTACTATTGAAAGTAATTGATTTCGAATCAATTATTTTAATTAAAACGTATTAGTAAATCAAATAAATAAAATTTAAAGTGAGTAAATTCACTTAATTGTTAAGCCACATACCGTGCAATAGTAAAATATTTTTGCTACATGATTGTCGACGCTGAAAAATCGAGAGAATTCAATGTTGCGCTTTAAAATCACGCTCTGTTTCCCAGAACTACCCAAATTATGTTACTTTTTACATCGTTTTTCACAGTTCGCATATAAGTTGTAAATAGTTTCATTCATATCACACAAAAATTAAACAAAAAAAAACTTTAGAAACATTTTTCTCTTTAAGTGTTTACATTTAAACGAAATCGGAAAGGAATTAATAGGTAAGATTCCAAGGTGAAGGTGTAAAGTATAACGATCATCATCAATCATTCTAATACACGCAATTTCAAGCTCATCACTCGAGCAATTGATTGTGATAAATGTAAAAATATCAGACCTTCTGCTCAACAACTTTTTATCAAAGTAATAAAAACAAACATTTGATGGAAATATCATATACAATAAAAGTTTATTGTGAATTTATATAGTTTGTTATTGGCAGACAAAAAAATATCAATTTTTAATATAAGGATAATTAATAAAAGCATAACTTTTCTGAATTTAAGTTTGGGTTAGGCCTTAAAAAAAAATGAACTAATTTAAAAAACGCTTATAAAGATATCGAGCAGATGAGTCAATCAGCGATTTACTGTGCTACCTTGTCTTGTTGGAGTATTTGAAGAAAAGTCTATTTGTGTTAAGATCTGTGAACGCTTTTGAGTCTATATGATCGTAAAATGGAATATAATATACTGAAAAATACAAAAATGATTCAGTCAAAAAATTTATTGTTTCATTCTTTCCACGACAATATTTCTTCTATATAACTCAACTTTTGTTGTCAGAAAATATATATTTTATATGCATATTCTTAGCTGAGATTCTTATGTTACATTTATAGCTTCCTCGCAGGTTGACATTTACAATTTTTATTTTCATTTTTGATGGTTTTAACAATAGTAATTACCATCTTTTTAAAGTCATGCAATTAAAAGAGATTTACTGAAATTACAATTTGTCATACGTATCTATAATATATAGAATAGTTAACTTAATTAATTGTTAAGTCTTGTAAAATTAATATCTAATAGATATCTAATAGATATTAATTTTACTGACGTAAGTCTATAAGATTTTTGGCTACTTTACTAACACCTAAGAGCATATCAATCATATAAAAAATAAATTCATTTATAAAAACAGAAGAAATTTAAAATTATTTAAATACGTATATTGAATGTTTGTAGTAAAGAAAACATTATTATAATGTTTACAATTACTGATCAATAATAATTAATACACTCAAAAATGAATGTACATTAAAAATTATATTAATTACATTACTTAAAGTTTAGCATTCATCAGGACTATATTCCATGATTCTTATTTTTGATAGCAATAAACATGTCAAAATATAAAAAACATTTTACTCTTAACATGTAAATGAAATTTCAGTATCTCTTATTTAAAATTAAAAATTTTATATCGCTGGCAGTTTACAGCAAG
>JAWWEO010000023.1:591327-657972 GCA_035582975.1 Ormyrus labotus
GAGACTTTACGATCGTGGCGCTAGTTGCTAACAGTCATGGACTGTGAGCGTAGCCGGCAAGTCAAATCAACCCTGGTGCCCACCACTGTTAATTCTGATATAATCAAAAGAAAAATTTTTATGAAAAGAAAGATGATTAATTCACAAAATATGATAATTTAATAGTAGATTCAATAAATTATTAATAAAGAAATAATTAAAACAATAGAAGCATAAAAATATTAAAAGCGTGAGTGTATTAAAAATTCATAATTAAAATGCAATTAAAATTTCATATTTTATATCAAAGAAAAATATCAAAAAACTCGATCAAACGCATTTAGAATAAAATTTAAATTATGTAGTTTGCTTTGGTAACACTGGAAATTTCAATAAATTTGTGATTTGCCAGGCCTGCATTTGACGCGCAATTTACCGGTAAGCCGCCCTTTTGAAAAACAAATCAGGGCATATCAAGCACAAAGGACAACCGCACGAGACGAGGCAGGAACTTGTTAATTGTTCTTTCTGTGCCATGATTTCAGCGCTTACGACTGAGGGTATACAATTTGCTTGTTTTTAATTCTGTAAGTAGTCAAATTATTACTTTTATCAATAATGGATAGGCGCAAGCTAAAATCGAAGAACATATTGCATAAACAACTGTATTCTTCGAGTCAGACAGTGGAAAAAACTGTAGCTGATTCGACGAAAGTGAACAATATACCGAAATCTGTAAGCGCTGTCGAGACTTTGCTGACGTCTCGCAAGCGTAAAAGTGCGGAGGACGAGGAAAATAAACAGGAGGATCCATCGCTGCGAATGTCTTCTCCGATGAAACCGTTAAACGTAAGAAAAAAGAGGCGCAATGAAAGCGACGACGACGACGATGATAACGAAAATTTGGCCAGCCGGTTGACGTTTTCTGCTAAAAAGCAAGGAGGTAAAAGTGGGAATGATAAATTTACAAAACCCCAAGTATCTGGAAAAAAAGACATTGGAAGAAAGAGATTAAACAATTCAGATAAAGATGATAATGCACATGGTGGAGGATCTTATATTAGAGGAGTTTTAGAGGCACTAGACAGAAGTTCTTCTAGTTTAAGTCAAAGTTCAACTACTTCAGTAGATAAATCAAAAAAATCAAAACTTCGAGGACCGGCATCAAAAATTAAAGTTAATAAACAAGATAGAATTAGTGATGAAATTGAAAAAACAGAAAAATCAAAAGGTGCAGTATTAACATTTCCAAAAAAAAAGAAAAATAGAATATATGATTCGGATACTTCAGAAAGTGATAAAGATCCTGAAATATCAGTTACTGATGAAAATATTTCACCTGTTAAAAAAACTACTGAAAAGGGCCATGGCAAAAGTCCAGAAAAAACTCTAATTGACAGAGGGCATAGAAATAATAAAAATAAGAAATCAGAAAAATCAAATACCAACATGGTAACTTCTAAAAAGAAAAGCAGTTTTGAAAGTTCGGATGATTCAGCAAGTGAAAATGATCAAGAAATGTCCTTTTCTGATATGGAAGTTTCTTCAGTTAAAAAGAGTAATGAGAATGTAAATAAAAATAAGAAAAAATTTTCTAAAAACTCAAATAAATCATTTAGTGAAGATAATCAAGAAATGTCATCTTCTGATAAGGATATGGAAGTTGAAGAAAAGGATAAAGGTTTAACGGATTCAGAAAGTGAAAATAATCAGGAAATGCCATTTTCTGATGTAGATACTTCTCCAGTTAAAGAAAAAAATAAAGAAACAAACAAAAATTTACAGAAAGGACGAAAGACTAGCTTAAAGACTAACACTAGCCCTGAAAAAACTTATGACTCTCCACCTAAAAGTTCAAGAGATAGAATATTTGAATCACCTGAACTTAGTCCTTTAAAAAGTTTTCATAGTCCAGAGAAAAATTTTGTAAATACTCGAAAAAAACCTGTTCAGAAACAAACAGACGACAAATTTACTAACTTCCTCAGTGCAGCAGGAATAACTTTAAATTCTGGTGACAGTTTACATACTGCAAGTAAGTGCATAAATAAAAATATAAATTTTTTAAATTATATTTATATTAAAATCAAAATAATTACAGGTGATGATCCTAGAGAAGTTATTCAGAAGATGAAAGAAGCATTTGTCTTAGGTGGTACTGACATGGAAGAAATCATGGTTTGTTGGAGTAATTACATAGATGATGAAGAAAATTTGAAAAAATCTCTATTAGAAATAAAAATAGAGACTGATGAAGGTGTAGCATTTTCTTCAAAAACTGTTTCTCTGGCAAGAATTTTACTCCAAATTCCTCAAATACAAATTCAGGTTTTTCATAGCTTATTTAAAAAGCTCATTGATGCAGTAATGACAAGGTAAATGATACATATTAAAAGCTATTTTCAAATTATTTTATAAAATTTATATAATAATACTTTTTATGGTAGTGATTCATCTGATGAAGCACCTTGGGCAATGCAGATGTTGCAGCAATTTAGATTCTTAGAAACATTAGTCGATCCTGAAATTTTAATTTCCCTTATAGAAGAATTATTAATTCGTTCTCCAGAATGGTTCCAACGAGAAATTATTGTACTTATTCCCGATATTGTTACAGACACACTACATCGTTCCTCAGCAGAAATGCTAATTAAAATTATGGAAAAAAATAGTGATTTGACTAATATTATTTTAGAATGTATAAATAATTTAATTTTGGGAAAAGATTATACAGAGGAACTTAGAGAAAAAATATTAGAACTATTGGATAAAGATTTTGATAAAAACACACTTCCAGCAATCACAAGGTATAATTTTAAATAATCATTTAATATTTAAAATGATTATAAATTTTCTTAAATTGTATTAAAAAATAATTTGTAGATTTGTTCTTACTGCTTGTTCTACTGAAGCTGTTGCGTTGAAATCATTGAAAGCACTAAGAACCATAGATATGTCACCTAAATCAAAAGAAAAAGTTGATGAATGTTATACCAATCAAACCTTTATGGTAAATGCAATAAAGATGAATATTCAGTTGTTCAAAGAAGTTGCTCAAGCTGCAATCACAGTAGTCAAAACACCTGCATCAGAAGTAGTACCTTTGGATATTATATTGTTGATTTTACTTTATGAAACGACTGCAGCAAGGAAAAAAATTGTTGAAGCAACTCTTTATAATCACATTAAAGACAACTATTACAAAACCAAAATTCTTACATTATTTTATACTGGTTACAAGCAAGTTGCTAAAAATTTTCAATCAACTACTTTAAATTTAGCAATTAATCTTCTAAAATCTGAAAATCCTGCACATATTGAATTTGGGATAGAATGGTTACGAAGTATATTTATTAGTCAGTCTGATACAATTTATAAACAAAGGGAAATAATGGAAAGACTTTTGAATCTCATGGGTAGTAAGGATAAAACAGTCAAAAATGCTCTGGAAGTTCTTCTTAGAATAGCTAACGACGAAACAGAACGTAAATATTTGCAACAGCAAGCAGGTTTCCTGCGAAGCTTCTTAGAAAAAATTAATAATTTACAGTTTGATGAAGTTGCAAAATTGTATCATTTACTTCATGGTCTATGCACTCATTCAGAATTAATTTCCAATGTTTTAAATGACGATTTATCTATAATAATGCAAAAACAATTGTGCAGTTCTAAAGTTGTGTAAGTATATTTCAATTCTTTTAAATTATTTTATAAAAATTTTTTAAAACATTTTTTATACTTTTCATTAATAATTTATTGAAAATTTCTTTAGAACCAAATGTAAAGGTGTTCTTGGTGCAGCAATGGCCATAAAACATTTAGCTGGAAGTAATGAAACAAGTGATCAAGCTTATGATCTACTAAGTAAGTAAAATTATTTTTTATACCTTTTAAATCTGTAAAGTGTTAATAGAACATTCTTACTTTTTAGAAAAAACTCTCAGTAGTTTAAATGGATGCATAAGGTCACAGGCACTTTTTTATGACCAACTGGGACAAATTATTGCTACTGCAGATAACATAGATGATGAGTTTTTAAATAAAATCACATCTGATTTTGTAGAAAACTTTGAGAATGATTGTATAGTAGAAACTCTTCCTGAGTAAGAATTAAAATAAACTTGATTAATAATTATTAATTTTCTTTATTGAATGAACTATTTTAAACAATATTAATTCATAATTAAAAAAAAATTTAATATTTTTTAGGGGTGCTCTGGTACCGAAATTTGGTTTAAACGATCTTGCATCCGAAGGAAGTTATTACCTTAGTTTTGGAAATGGAAAAGCAGGTGCTTTCGTGCCTGTATTTTTTAAACTTCTTTGTGTTTGTAATTTACGCTTAAAGAATAATTTGGAAGATATAAATGCAATTTTAGGCTGTCCAATTTTAATGCCTGAAGATTTGGATATGCCTGAACCTTTAACAGCTGATTACATGATTCATTGCATTAATTGGTTTAGGTAGGATAATAAAAATAATCCAACGTTAATCTTATTTAGACGTTAAAATTTTTATCATTGAAACTTTTAGGGAGATAATCAGCGGATTTGTAACACAAGAAGAACCTTTATTACGAGAACAAGTTATAAAACGGTTAGAAAGTTTGATGATATTACAGGGTGAATTTGTAACAATGGTAGCAATGTGTGAAAGTAGATATCAACCACCACCTTGCTATTTTCATCATTTTCCTACACCTCAATTTGTCAGAGTAGATATGAAAGCAGGTAAAAAAGCAGGTAGAAAAGGCAAAAAGAAAGATAAACAAGATAAGAGTGATTCTATCGTAAATAAATCTGTAATATTACCTGAATGGGAGAATTGGGAAATAGGATCTGAAATGACTGTTAAAAATCCGGCGTTCTTCAGACAATTTGACACAAAAGTATATACATAAAAAACTGTTTACTTAAACTTCAATGTTTGTATTAATTTATTAATTCAAATATATTTTTCAGATAATACATCTCTTAGACGCAGATATGAGTATACATTCATCCCAAAAGTCATCTGATAATATTACGGTAGCTCAAGTTTGTTTCATAGTAAAAGAACTTTTAGGCATGTTTCAAAATCAATCTTCTGAAAGTTTTACGCGCGACTTAATTCAACTTTTACCAAAGATTTGTGCCAAATTTAAGAAACTTATTGTCGATTTGAGACAAAATGACAGTGCTCATGAAAAAGAAGCAGTTAGATTATTGTTATGTCTTTTAAACACCATTTTTAGTTGGAAACACTTTGAAAATCCCAAATATAATACTTTATTACGAGGTATATATTAGTTTTTATATTAGTTTTTTATCTAAAGAAATGTGAGATAATAATAGTTAGTCTTAGATAGTTTTATTTTACAATTTTAATTTTCAAATTTATACCATTTATTACGTAAATATTAAAATTTTATTACAGATGGTCTTAGATCTCTTGCAAGTATGATGAACGAGTCAAGTGCTTTACTAAGATCTTGCAAAGATCTCGTCGCTGAAGCATATAAATATTTCGAAACGATATCTGACATTGCGACGGAGATTTCGCTTGCCGTAGCATTTGTAAATATGTGTAGTTGTTTGATGAAGCTCTCTAAAAGTTTTAATGAACAATCGAAAGATAGGCAAGGTAAAAAAAATTCTGCGTATTAGAAAATTAAAATTTAAACGAATTTATTAATTTATTTTTTTTAGCCAAAATGGCTCATGGTTTTTTGTGCCTTGAATGGAGTAACGATACTCAAGGAGCTCAGTACAAAGCAGCCATCAAGGAATTATTAAAAGTTTGGATAGAGAATGAAACAGATCCCTTGAAAACGATAAATTCAGTTTTAGAATGGTTGCCCGGAGAAGCATCTTCACTCGATCGCGCATCATCTAGACTGAACAGATTACCATCGGTAACGAAAATCAATTTTCATATGCTTTTAAAGCAACTATTTACTGGTCTTGTTAAAGGAATTGAGATTTCATTAAAGTCAGTGGATAGGTAAGTTAACAATAATCAAATATTTTTATTTAATCTCAGTTATATTAAATTATATACTTTTTTATTCACAGAGATCCTGAAAGGATTCGAATATGGTTGGACGTTGGTTTCTGCTTAGATAAGATGGCAAATATTTGTAAAAATAATAAAAATACAATATACTTGATACTCTTCCTTCGATACACAACAATATTGTATCAAATGCTTTTAACATCTGGTATGCAACTGCTAGAAGCGAATATAAAGTACCAAACTGAAGATGTTTTGGGTGTCATAAAGTTATTCCAAAGTATGACTTTTCCTAAATAAAAACAATTATTACTAATTACACAGGCGGTCGAATAAAAAAAAATTGTATCCATACTAGAGGTGTGACTATTTTTCATATGCATTTTACTGGCTGAATGTGAAATTCAGCCAGTAACATGCATTTTTCATTTCAGTTCTCTAAAATGATAAGTAAATTTTATTATGTCACATTAATGTTCCGCGGAACAACTAAAAAAGTAGTTACACTTCAGAAAAAATACTTTTTTCTTATTTTGCATGCCTGCACTGTAGTGAAAGAAAATCCATAATTTGATATTTAATTTTAGGATCTGGAAGATTTTTGCGAGATATTTTCTGTTCAGCTAGAAAAGATAAAAATGTAGCTCTTCTAAAGTTAGTACCTGTTGCAAAATCAAAACGAGAAAAATTTATATACAGAGTTAAAGGAATTTTGACAGCAAATAATTCCATTGGAGCGTTTTGGATGGGTAATTTGCTTAACAAAGATTTAGATGGCGAAGAAATTATATCCGAGGTAAAGAAAATAAAATTTATTATAATATAAAAGCTTATTAAATGAAGCAAATATTTTTTATTAATTACTTTTAGACATCTGAGGATGTAACGACGGGTTCAGAGGTAACTTCAAATGAAAACAATACAGCAGATGATGCAGGATCGGAAATTTTCAATAGCGACTCCGATGAAGAAGTAATTGAAGATGATGAAGAATAATGTTTTATACATAATTTGTTAATTAAATGAAGTTAGCATCTTGTTATACATTATGTTTAACTTCAAAAAAGAATATAAAAAGAGATTAGTTTAAGTATATGTTAATTTATAACTTCAACAATTTTTATTTTATGTAAAATATTAAAGTTTAGTTTATATTTATAACGTAATAAAAGTTTTTGTATAAAAATAATTATATTACATTATTTTACAATTGTCCTAGGCACGTTCTCAGTCCAACTTGTTAGTAAACGTTTGACGTTTCCAAGTTCCGTCAGGTTCCATTGATTCTTCAACAAAAGTTATAGTATTGAACGTATCAATTAATATAACTGTATGAGTTCTTGTTCCATATTTTTCTTTTTCATGTTCAACAAAAATGGAACTAAGCTTTTCACACGCATCTGGAAACCGCTTTTCTAATACAGGATCCGGTAAGTGACTGCAAGTAAAAAGTTTTATTTTACTATTTTATTGATAAAAGGAATGAAAAAATAATACAATTAATGTAGAACATTAAAAATTTTAAAAAACGAATATTAAAAATTGCTACCTTTTTCTTTGCTTCATAAAATTAATTATATTTTCCATCAGTTCTTCTTGTTGATCAATTGATGCATGTTCAGTAATTTTTTGGAACTGCTCTTTTCCAGCTAATACTTTTTGATAAGGTGTTTCTATGATACTGTTTCCAAAACCTAAGATTTTATCTGTCATTCGAACAGGCCCAGCATAATCTTCCAAACTACTCAGATAATAAACTTCACTGTCCCTACATAAAAAAAATATTTTAATTTTAGAAAACTTTAACTTTTTAATCAATGATTGTAATTAACTCAATTACCTTAACTCAATCATGACTAGATTAAAGGGATTATAAGCTTGAGTTTCCTGATTATATTTATGCAAGTCAAATGCATGATCTATTGTAGATTTTGAAGATGTCAAATAATCTCTAATTAAAAAGCCTCGACCTTTTCTATCTGTAGATTTTGGTCCACCATGTAAATTCAAAATTACTCCAACTCTACCGTTTTTTGTATTACATCCTAGCCATGTACCATTTTCTCTTCCAGGTTCCATATCTGTGCCTACAATTAAGTAAAGGATTGTCAACATTTTTGTAATGAAATAATAATAGAATTTTACATTTTATTTTGCCTTTTAATTTACCTTTAAATTTAAATTAGTAAAAAAAGTTTAAAAAATAATTTTAAATAAATTGAAAAGATTTTGAAATTAACATAAGATTTAAAATTTTAATTTAAAAAATTAACCTTTTACTTAAATTACTTTATACTGTTTTATTTACAAAATTATATAATGCAATGAAACAATGAAAAGCTAGTTTACACAAAAGCTCTTATTGGAAATTTTGCAGCTGTAATTTAAAAAAATCAGCAGCAGCAACCTATTATCTTGCACATCAAATATTGTCTAAATCATAAAAAAAAAAAAAAAAAATTTAAAACACTCACCTCCAAGGCAATCAGGATAACCCTCCCAATAGTGGGCAAGTTTAGCTGGCCTGGCATAATACTCATCCCTATTAGCAGTAAGGATCAGCTTGTAACCTCCGCTGGACGGGTTAGGATTCCGGTAAATAAACAGTATGCACATGATATGTTGCAGGAAACTCTCTCTCTCGTCGTCACCGAATAATTGCCGTAGCAGTTGCAGCCTCTCGGAGCACTTTCTTAATACTGCTGTCGACGCTGAGCGCTGTCACTTTGTCATTTCGTAAATGAGAGAAAAAAATCAGCCAGTTATCTTTTCGGAAGATAAGTGGGTCGATGCGTGCAAATTGATACTAGATAAGGGTGTTTTGTTGACGACATGAACGCTCCCGATTACAAACTCCTCTCCTTGGGGCCATCGAACGCCAAGTGAAGAGATATAGGTGTGAATCAGCTGATGCAAAACATTGTTGACAAGCTGCGCCTGCGCGTCACGCACCGCTGAGATAGCTGTTTTTCGGAAAGCCGCAGCTCCTTTTGTTTAATATTGTAACAGTAAATGCCTATATACATGTGACTTATACGACCGCTCCATAAATTAGCGTTCCGTAGTCACGCAGACTGTTTTTCCACAAAGTTTTTGGCGTCCTTTTTGTAAAGATATCGAAACTTCCGGTTTAAATGGTGCGAAATTCCGAAATTATACAATTTATTGGAGGATGATTTTAATTAAGATTTGAGTTTTGTTTAATTGGTTTTCTGAAAATAATTTAGTATTAAATTTGTGAAAACTTTAAATAAATAATGCAGAAGTCAAAATCTACTGCATTTTTGCAACGTTGTACTGATGTAGTGTAACTCAACAACAACAACAAATATTTATACAGATTACGAAAAAAACGTTGTGTGCACACAATTAGTAGAAATGCATGAAAAGTAAAATAAATATTTAATCAAAACTGCCCGTTTTTTAATGTTCTTTTCAATCAACTTTAAAAATTCATTAGTTTTTTATTTAACATTGTATAATTCAACACTTAGTTTTGTGAATTCTGTGTTTCTAAATTGGCATGATTGAACTAAGTCTGAATTATAATTTTTTTCAAACGCATTTGCAAAATAGAGATTTAAATAAAAAATTAATTGCTTTTAGGTAGCGAAATTTTTGTCAAATTTTTTTATAATTGATTATTCCCTTTTCCCTCTGCGAAGGTCGTCTTTAGAGATTAAATACATATCTACAACTTTTGTCTTGTGTACTTTTGGTGATTTAGTAGATGAGGATAAACTTGTTTTTATTCATTGCGATATGACCTAGATGTATTTCCGAAATAAATGGATTTGTACTGTCATGAACTGTCTTACTAAGCAGGATGCCTGTCCTTAGTGATATTTACGAAATTAAAAAAACACTTCTATGTTTTCTCTTGTTTCCTCTTCACCAAGAATTTTGCATATTTAACTAAACAATTGAAAAATTAACGTAAAAAAATAGTACAGTACTTTAAATTACTTATATAATAATTTATGTCTAAATTCATCATAACAAATTTAACATAATTATTTCCGACGCGCTTAATTATTTTATTCGAAAATATTATTTCATAAGTAATATGATAAATAATGATTTATTACTGAATTCAATGATCAGTTATTAGTTTTACAGAAAATATAAAAAAATTTCTCAATTAAACTATTCCGAACGTTGTTTATTTGGCCGCAAATAGTTTTATGAATACATTACGAAATAACGATTCCACGTGCATGTGCGGGTAGAATTTCCTGCCATAACCAAATAAATAATTATCTTAGTCATCCGCAGCAGTGAAGTAAGATTAATAATTTATATCTGTGAAACAATTTGCTCTGCATGCAGCATAGAATGTGTTTTTTTCTAAGAATCGCTTGTTTCCACCTGGTTGGTAATCACTTTTTCAGATTCTGTAGAGTAGCAATAAAAGCAGAGTGATGACATTGAATCACTGTTTTGATGAAACAAGTTTAAAATTTTACTCCGTTTTTGCAAGGTTGCAGAATACAAGTGTAATGCGATCATGAATGAAAGCGAATCGTCATAATTCGCGAGTATTTTAAATTCAGGAAATACACGTGTAATGTACAAAAAATGGATTACTGGTTAAAATTACTTTAAAAGAAAAACAGACACAATATTTGCGAGATCTTTAACTTTGTAATTAATGATGCATGGTAACAGTAAAAAAAAGTCATTATTTTAGTAATTAAAAATGTTTTAAAAGTTACAAACTTTTTCAATAAATTATTTTTTATTGATTGAAATTTTGCTATTGAATAAATTGTTAGCTTGTTGTTTAGGAATTCAATTGATAAAATAAGATATTAATGAGAATAAATTAATTTATTCCAATTAATTTCCTAATAGTTATCACTAACCAAATAAGGCAATTACATTGGATATGCATCTCTATTAAAAAAAAAAAAAAAAAAAAAATAGTAAAAACAGAAATTTTTTTAAAAATATTTTCGGACTTTTTGAGCTTATTCAGATTTTAATTTTTACATATTCAAGCGCAATATCTTTTATGTCGTTTTAGTAAAAATTTCTTTGTGTACAATCTTTAAAAATCTTTATATGTTTTCTCTCCTGAATATTAGTATAAATATCTCATTAGCAAATCACATTCAGATTTAAAAAAAAAGTGTTTAATGTTATCTAAAAATAACATTAAAAAATGCAGCAAAAGTTCGAGCGCTAATTGGCCGCAGGTCTACAAAGTTGAATATATTTAAATATACCGTTTTTTTTGTAAGTTTATTTATTGGAATATTTTTGTATGCTGTATACATTTAAAATATTGTAAAAAAATATTTTAAATTTAAGTAATTTTCGGAATAAACCGAAATTTATACTACATGAAGACTTTTAATTTATAAAAAAAACGTAATAATTTGTATTTCAATATATTATTTTTAGTGTTGATTTTTAAAGCTTAAAGTATTTTTTATTGATGTTAAAAGTTCAAATGTAAAAATAACATAAAATCATGCAATATAAATAATCATTAGATTTCACTTTTGTATTCCAAAAATTAAATTTCTATGATCTACATCTTTCTTTAAATTAAAATATTTTGAATTTAACAATGATTTTAATATTTTCGAACATTTGTATCTCGACAGCAGCCGTTTTCCTTTAAATAATCTAAAGCCTCTTTGATGAGAAAAAAGTTTCACGTGCATGATGTCAGCATATGTAAACCAAATTCGACATTGAATGTGTCATTGCACTTCCCTCTTTCAAAAACGTTCAAACATTCACTAATGTACTTTTTTACAAGTTAATTAAAACATACAGTATATCTTAAAATAAGTAAACACAAATCCAATTACGCAAAAATATTATTTGACTTGTCTCATTACAGAAGATGACATTCAAAAGAATTCCAGTCCCAATCTCCCGACACAATCGAACAATCAGATCCATAAATCTGCAGATCATCCAACTTTTATTAACCGCGCAAATTCCACGTCTCCACGAGCAAACAAATCCCGAAAATCCGTTGCACCATAAACAAGTCCGATCACGCCCGAATATAGACTATGAACCGGAAGAGAGTCGAGCTGCCGCGCGGGAGAACGAGAAAAAAAAAACAAAAAAAGGACGAAATCCAGCCGAATCTGAAATTCCACCTGGCTTTCCTGCTCTCAGATTCGATGAAACGGCCAATAATGTAATTAACTCGGCTAGGAAGCGTCCCGCCGCGAATACCAAGTGGCCGCGCCGCGCCAAGGATATCAAGGAGAGCCGGCGGCGCTCGCAGCGCCCGGCGTATTTATATACGCAACTACACCGGTGCAAGCTCTCGCGTACTCCTGCACTCGACGGCCGCAAGCCCGAGCGACAGCAACGCTCTTCGCAGGTAGACATTCGCTTTATTATTTTTTCGCGACTATTTGAAGCGACGTTCCAAGACCTGCCGGGGGACGCTTTTTCGGAAAACGTATGTTCATGCAGTTGGATTGTTTGTAATGGTTTGCCGTATTGTGTTTCGGAAGTGAATATTTTTGTTCGGTTTAAAATACGCCGTTGAAATCAATTCGCGTCGTAGTTTGAATGTAAATAAAACTATGAATATACATTTATCGGCCCGGTTCAGTAATCGAGGCGTTACAGAATTGAGATAAAGTTTAACGGAAAAAAAAACGCTGACAATTTTTCTTTGTGTTAAATACAGGAGGGATTGGAGAAGGGGCCACAACTATGAGCAATGCAAAACTGAGGCTTGCATTGTGCTTAGCTTCAATATGCCTGGTGGAATCCACGCCGCTGCTCTTCGACTTCCAGCCGGCGAAATTCGCGCGCGAAAGGTTCGAGAGGAGTCGGAACAGAACGAATACTGGGAATGGCGGGAGGGGGATCCGCCCGCTTATAGGTGGTCCCGAGATTTTGGACTTTGTAAGTGAAGTTTTCTTATCTGCCATTTATCCATTACTCGGTTTCTTGAAAGCTCTCGGTGTACTGTCGAGGTATGTAAATTTGAAAGGATGAAGCGTGTGCAGCGAATGTGAGAAATTGAAACGACTCTTTCTATTGTGCGGTGAATACGAAGAAGAATAGTAAGTAGTTCGAAATGAGAAAATTGATTAATTGGTCGGCGGGTGATTTTGCTTCTTATGAATAATAAATAAACTGTTCGATTGATATTTTTACTACTATCGATTTAAATTCCTTAATGATTCATGGAATTTTACGGAAATCTTTGGATTCAAAGCGTCGATTATTATTATAAACTACTATTCCAAAAATTATTATCGTTTTAAATTCGTGTCATTTTCTGTCATGTGATTGCTTCTTCGCTTTAGAGACACCAATAATATACTTTTTCGTATACATAAACTGTAAAACAACTTGCATTTACGCGCAAGTTACGCGTGTTAACGCCTTTTAGCGCGTTTACACTGAAGGAACGATGAATGGAATTTATTCTGTATAAGTCTTAATTAAAAGAAAATAGAAATATTTGTGAAATTAAGTAATTTTTCTGAAAAGACGCGTTGCATTAAAATTTTTATAAACTACTTTAACTAATTTAACGGAAAAAGATGCTGCACCTGGTAACACGGATCAATTTTTGCGAGGTCGTTCGTGACGCGTTTCAGGGCTAATAAAACTGACTTAAAAATTAAAATAATGTAGTATCCGAATTTCGCACGATAATTACCATAATGAAACTACTAAAGCGTCATTACATACGATTCCGAATATACGAACATATTGTGCCATTAAAGGTAATGTCACATAAATCTAAACTCATTAGTTTAAACATTACTTCTCCAATTCCGCAAATCAACACAGGAAACAGTTAAAATTAGCATCTCCAAAAATTATTAACGTTGACGCAGCAATTAACATCTAATATTCCAGATCACGACAACACTCGATAAAAAAAAAGTAGCCCCCCCGCCAATAAAACCCGGTCATCTTCGAAACTCACGAGACGTCCACACAATCAACATTTGCTCGTCGATTAGCGTCCCTTGACATTTTCCTTTTAATGGCTCTCTAAGTAAAATAGCCTCCGCGCATGAGAGAAAACGTTTAACGCCTTCCTTTTTTTTTTCTTTCTTTCTTTCTTCGAAACGCACAGGTGGCGATCGTCGAGCAGCACGGCTATCCGGCCGAGGAGCACCTCGTCACCACGGCGGACGGTTACAGGCTGCGCATCCATCGGATACCGGGCAGCCCGACGCGGAGGAGGGCCGAGGGCAAGCCGATCGCCTTCTTCCAGCACGGGTTGCTCGCCTCCTCGGACACCTGGGTGCTCAATGGGCCGAATAAGGATCTTGGTGAGGTTTCGCTTTCTTTGGGGGAGAGGATGGGATTTTTTTTTTTTTTCAATATTTTTGAGTGGGCAGTAAGAGTGGGCGTTTATTGGGAGGTTTATTTTTGGATTATTTTGGTGATGAATTGTCTGGCTCGATTGCAAAAATGTATTCGTATTGTTGGAAAGGAACAATGGCCAAACATGTAAATTACTTGTGAGTTGTGTAGAAGATCCTTCATGTGCCTCTCCTACAAATTTTTTTTATATAAAATGCTTTAAAATATTGACATTTCATTTTGCATATTTTATTTTTAACGTTAAACTTTTATTTTTTCTTTTATTTTAAAATGCACATATGAACGGACATGGGTCTAGTAAGGCATCTCTAGTTTACTGAATATAAGTAGATGAGTTCCGGTTTTCAATTTTATGCGATATGATGAAATAATCTAAAGTCGCAGCTTTTACATTTAATTGCCATATTTTTTTATTCGTAAAAATGCAGATGACTTTTACTTTGAGTGATCGGTTTGTCCACTGGTTTGTCCACACACACACAAGAACGCGTTTTAATTGTGCACAACGTTTACGGGTACGACTCTTGCGTGCAAGCACATCATCGTGCCAACTGATTCTCTATCATGTTTTTTTGGACGCAAAAATTATCGCATATTAATGAAACTAATAAGGAAATCATATTGCTTCGAATTTCTGCGCAAAAAATCACATTAAAATAGACAGATTTTTAGCCTTACGTAAATGTTCAAAAGTTTGTTATCGTCACACATTTGATTAACCAGACTACTGTAAAGTGGTAGGAGAAGGAGGAAAGTTTAGTAGAAAGCCATATTTAAATACATTAGTATGGATAAAATAATACTGTTTCTATTTTTTGGTAATTTCGAGAATCATTGAAAAGATATTAAATCAACGTTTAATAGTAGCTCGTAATTATAGTTTGTTACATCACAATTAAAAAAAAGACAGTGACTTTATATTCTTGCAATATTTAAAATTTGAATAAATAATCTTCGATTTCATAACTGAATAAAAACGAACTTTAATTTCGGCGTAAAGCAAGTAACGACTGGAAAAAATACTATTCTGTTTGATAAAAATCAGAAGCTAATAAATCAATTATTATTACTTGAAGTAGCTACTAATGTAAAGTGTTTAATGTAAAAACTATTCATTTTCATAAATGTTTTGCCTGAAACGTTGTACTATCAATCATATATTAATTAATGAAGATAGAATTAATAAACGTTTTTATTATACTTATAAGTATTGAACTTAAAATCTAATAAAAAAAATTATAAAGCTTTGTCTTAATAGAATAAGATTTACTATTAGTATACAGATAATAAAAATAATATTAAAATATTCAATATTTATAAATAACATATATTACTTGTTTATTAACAAAACTTCTTTTTTATATTTGTTTTAGTTAAGAATCTATACCCCCAAGAAATAAATCTTTTGTCAGACGTTTATATGTAAAGCTGAACGTATAAAAAATTTATAATAGTTTTTTCGATGCTAAATGTAGATTCTACTCATCTTTCTTTTTCTGCGATTGCTATCTGCATTTTTACTTGGCAAGAATTACCTCTAAAACTATGATTTACACTCTTCGTTGAGTTTAAAATTCAACTTGAAGTTAATAAAAAGAATTCAGTGGCTTCACTATAAATTGATAAATAAAGTCCACATTTCTCTTTAGTTAAAAGAATATCTCAAAGATGAATTTCATGTTTAATGAAAAAATGAATATTCACGTTTTAAAAATATTTTTAAAATAGCAGCGTCGAGAGCCCTAACATCCTTGTAGTTGGAAATGTGCGTAACGCATTGTATACATATATAGGTCGACCGCGTATTTGACATTGATATCGGCTGCATCGCCTGAAGTCAAGGCGAACCGGTCTTTTACGATGACGAAAAAAAGGGATAAGCAGAATACAATAAATAAGTAAATATAATGAACGAGCTGTAAACTTCAACTCTGCCGAATGTTGTGCAAAAGCGCAAAAATTGGAGAATCGAAAAAGTTCGGCGTAAGAGCCGCGTTACATACCATCCGATTGGCTGCTTGCATGTTTGCCGTGGACATTCGGCGCATTGGCTCGCGTGCTGCATTTTCTGAATTTACTGCCCGATTGTTAGTAAAATTCGATGCGTTATTGCGACGTCGAAGGTTAAGATGATAACTGCCGATTTTATGTGGTAATGGATAATAGGGATAGTTTCATTTGTAACGAGATTTTGGCTGTGCATTCTACGGAATCATACTTATATATAATAGAATAAAAGTGGTAGTTTAAAGAGGTAGTTTTCGAGTTTTTAAAATACTTTAATGGATTTAAAACAAATTTTGTGAGCCATAGATAAATTTTGTTTTAACAATAATCAGTTCGATTAGAGCTGTGAGTTATCAAATACTGTTAAAAAAAGTGTTGTGCTGTTTAAATGTTTTCAACATTTGTCGTAATCTTTTAACTTAACCAGTTTAAGCTTTGTTGTTATTATCGCATTGGCGTAATTGTTCTTGTTATCATGGTTATTGTTAGACCGAGCATTACTTAACTCAAAAGAAAGCATCTTTTTAAAACAAGCAAAATATTTAACTGTGTTGAAAAACTTTAAAATTATATTTACAAATTATTGTTTGTTTTATCAACTACAAACTTAAAAAAAAAAAATTTTATTACACGAGTATAATAATTGATTTTTTAGTAAAAATCACAACTGTACTATTACGCAGTAATTCCATCATAGACTAAAAATTATTCTAGTCTCTATTAATTTTTCACCCCATCTACAATGAAATATCTTTGCAGCATTCATGCTCGCGGATGCCGGATTCGACGTTTGGCTGGGCAACGTCCGCGGAAACACCTACTCTCGCCTCCACACGAGACTGCGCCCGGACTACGATCCGGAATTTTGGCAATTCAGGTGAGCCTCGCGCCGATTTCAAAAGCACTCGGAAATTGCTTGCACACGCATTGACTCCGTTTGCACGCACCTGCGTAAGCATGTGTGTCGCACTTTTCTCGTTAACTTGCGCGTCGACGTTTCGAAAATGTTTCATCTTATTGTTTTTGATTTTTGATCCTCTTTGTCGCGCGAGGAGAACAAAGGCCGGCAGATTTCACGCGGTTTATGTGGAGCTTTACGCGCGCAAGGTTGACTTTATTATTCCGTTCTTTAGATACGGTTATTGAATTTTTTTTTTAATGTAGTTCTTAAATTTCAAGGTTCGCGCAATAACGGAAGCGTTGATTTTTATCGCGAAGCGCAAATTTTTAGATAAATCCGTTTTTAAAATTAAGTATAATTATTACATTTTATGACGGCACGATTCAGTTACTTAAATATTTTTTGTACTGCATCATATTCATTGTAGTCACTTATATAAGCAGTAAAATCACCACATTGTTTATACAAAATCGGGGACGTTTAGTACCCACTTCAAGTCATGAGACCACTCTGGGATATCAATCACGTTCAGGTAAACTTGAAGTCTGATAAAAAAAAATAAAAACTTGCCTGCGATTGAATTAGTGTTAATAAATTGATCGAAAGGTTAAATATAGAGTGAAAATCAGAATAATTTGCTGATGCTGCTTGCCTCGCTCTCCATAATGTTTACTGTCTCGAACTTTAATGATTCATTTATGCACTTACGCACGATGAGTGTGACAGTGCTGCGTGTGTTCTTTTCTCTATTTTTTCCGCAACGCTTGTTTGATTCATAAGTAATTAGGCCGATTCATGCTCGTAGATATAATTCAATAATCTGTATTCAGAATTATTGCAGATCTCCCATTAAAAGTATTATTAACGTATCGATAAAGAGTTGATTTCTTGTAATCATAAATTATGCTAATAAATTCCAAACATACTTAGAACATACCTAAAAAATTACCGCATTCATTTTTATGTCACGAATGCAATATCAAAAACTGCGATTAGTAATCTTACAAGGAGAGTGTACGACATTTGGGTAATGGATTTTCTTGCAACTTTGAGATATGTTTTCTAATGTTAAAATATGAAGGAAGCCGCGTCCGTTCGGCCTAACGCTCGATTTTTCAAAAGTTATGTGCTCTTTTATCAAAAATTTAAGAAAAATCGATTTTAGTTTAATCACATATAACTTCTAAACTATTAGTGATGAAGTGTGTTAACTCCCGGCATTTGAAAGGTGAGATCAAATCCTAACGATTAAAAAAAATTGCGTCCAAAAATCTTCATTTGTTCCAAAGTTATAGTCAAACAAAGAATAACTATTAAAATAACATAAAAAATCTACTTATGTAATTTTAGCCTAATTTTATAGCAAATTTTTATTTAGCTATAAGTTTTGAACAAATAAAGATTTTTTTATGTAATTTTTTTTATACGATAGGATTTGATCTCACCTTTCGAATGCCAGGAGTTAACACACTTCATCACTAATAGTTGAGAAGTTATATGTGATTAAACTAAAATCGATTTTTCTTAAATTTTTGATAAAAGAGCACATAACTTTTGAAAAATCGAGCGTTAGGCCGAACGGACGCGGCTTCCTTCATATTTTAACATTAGAAAACATATCCCAAAGTTGCAGGAAATCCATTACCCAAATGCCGTATACTCTCCTTGTTAGTATTAGGAATCTTATTATAGCACTGCAGCTTCAATCAATCCCTTGAAAGCTTTATTCGCAAATATCTCTTAAACTTATTCCAAAGTTTTAATCTTCACTTTTCCTCCTGCCCAAAAAAAAAAACAGCTTCCACGAGATCGGCCTCTACGACATTCCAGCGGTGATCGACTACATGCTGCAACTGACCAAACAGCGGTCCATCACATACATCGGCCACTCGATGGGCACGACCATCAGCTACGTGATGCTGTCCACCAGGCCGGAGTACAACTCGAGAGTCGACCTGGTGATTAGTTTGGCTCCCGTGGCGTTCTGGCACGCGCCGCCGAGGCCCTTCATCAAGTTCCTCATGGATAACTCCGCCACGGTCAAAGTGACGTAACAGATATAAGATCCGAGGTTTTCTTCCCTGAATATGCAAATGATCAGGCTCAGCGATTGGGGGGACGAGAGAGAGGGAATCTCGAGATATCTGTTTGCACGAGGAGGAAAACAGCTTTGATTGATTTGCGCGGAAGAGTTTTATTATTATTCTTTTGCATTGTTCGAGCGAGCATGTCTAATATTTGTGGAAAACTTAAAATTACGTAAAAAGTATCTATTACGCACTCGAGCTTGGAACGAATCTTGAATTAAAAATTGCTTTCATTTGCATGTGCAGGCAAGAAAATTCGGTCTCGAGGACGGAAATGTTTAGTGTAAAGTTGTGAAGACGAGCAAAAAATGTTTTAATTTTTATAAATTCTGTTTTAGAATTTTGTTACTAATGCTCGCATTTACGAGCTTTTCCCGTTGACGGCGGCTAATGCCCAATTGGCGCAAACAACTTGCAGCGATAAAAGTGTCTTTCAAGAACTTTGTATAAACTTTTTTTACTACGTATCTGGTTATAATCCTAGACAGCTGAATACTGTGAGTGTTTAATTATTAATGAAGTGTCAAGGATTTTTTGTATTTGTAATAACTTTATACGTTTTGTTTTAGACTGGAATTCCTTATGCTTTATCCTATTTTCCGGCAGGAGTTTCAGCACAAACGCTTATTCATTACAGTCAAAATATGCTCTTAGGTATGCTCTTTATTTTATGAATTTAAGAATGTGAAAAATCATGGTAAAACAGATTCCGTGAGAAGTATAGGCAACTGTTTATACATATCATAGAGCGTGAATAACCCAATGCAGGGAACTGGAAACAAAACTAATACAGAACTAAATTTATTTTTATTTAATTTTTAGGGGATTTCAAAATGTTTGACTATGGTACTGTTCAAAACCTAGCAATTTACAGACAGACAAGTCCACCTTCCTATAATATTAATAACATAATTGCGCCAGTTGCTTTAATTTATGGAGGAGGGGATTCCATAGTTGCACCAGGGGTATGAGTAAAAGAAACTTTTATCAAAACATTACTTTAAATACTTTGATGTATTAATATTTTTAAATTTCATTTTGCTCTTTAGAACGTAATAGAACTGTCTAAAAGGCTGCCAAATTTGTTGACGGTTGAAGCGGTGCCTGATGAAAGGTTTAGCCATTTGGATTTTTTGTTTGCAAAAGATTTGAAAACTTTATTAAACGATCGTCTAATGGAAATCGCAATGAAATTTTCAAGAGGTTTTAAGACTGTTTAAGTGAAGGATGCTGAAGGAAACACTTAGGATTTTGTTTTTACATGTATAATAGTGCATTTGTTCCTGTTGTTACTGCACAAATTGTACTTAATTGTAATTATTACTATATGACTTACCTCAACTTTTTATCAATATAAGACCTTTATTTATAAATTCTTTTAATTTATTTATCCCAAACCGTCCTTTTTAAAACGATTGCATGGAAAGCATTCTTAAATATTTAAAATGTAACCTGCTAATACACATGATAAATATTTTTTTTAAGGTTTTACATTACTTTTATGCAAAAGTTATACAAAATCCTATAAAATCTTATTCATTCTGGCGCAAATGCGCATATTAAATCCATATAAATCGAGTTTTATAAAACTTTGTCAATAGGGTAACAAAATAAATTTGTTGACTTAATATTTTTAATCCTTATTAATTAATCTATTAACTTTATTAATTAATCTAGGGATATTTTTGCGAGTCTAGAAATTTTTGTAGCGTGCAGGAAATATCTAAAGCTTGTTGGCATCTTTAAAAGCACAGCTTCTTGTCTCGCCGTACACATTTGAACTTTGTGCCTGTGACGGCCACTTGCTTAACACAAGTAGTCATACGCCTTTAACTTTCAATTTTGACTTGACTTAAATTTTGGTTATTAAATTCTGTTTACATTTATTGTATGAGGTGACTCTTTATATTTCATATGTTTAAAAAAATGTATTATTTATTATTTCTATTAAATTAATATGCTATTAAAGTTCTAAAAAATATCTGTCGGAATTTTCGGTGACGGGCAGTTGAGCTTTTTTATCCTTTTTTGTCTGCTTCAAAGGCCCTGTAACCTCTGGTATCATTTCGCTTTTTTTTTTCATTTTGTATTATGATCAAGTTTGCTACAAGTACAAGATAACAATTTCTGCAACCAATTCAGATTTTGAACTAAACGAGGGCCAAACCGCAGACTATATGACCTTTTGGAGCCGAAAGCAAGACGAACAAGAAATCCAGACAAGAAATTTTGTAAGTCATCTTAACGGTGTTATAATTAATTGTTCTTACAAATGTCTATTAGTTATCCGATTTAATTTCAAGGATTTTTATTAAAATAATAAAAATATCATTAATATTATCCTTATTTTGAAAAATGTTAGGAATCCATAGTGATTTTTTTCTTTGCTTTTTACGATTTTTAATTATCAATGGGCGTCAATGCGAATTGAAGTGTACCAATAAGTCATAATCATGGAAAAATATACCCAAGTTGTAAATCAGAAACAGATCGACATGAGTATGCAATGTTCTAAACTTCTTTCTGTATCATTAATTTTTCATAATTATGAAAAGGCAATATAAAATCATCAATCGCAGTATTCTCTTGACATTTCTGCAAGGAAGTTTATTTTCTTAGGTAAAGTGATTATTTTCGATTTATCTAAATCTATGAATGTCGATTATTTGATACGTATAAAGTTTATGTAAATATAATATTGATTATATAATATCATGCATCTTTTATAAATTTCACTGAGAAATATTGTTCAAATTAGAATGTTACCTTTCAGACGATTTTGCTTTTAGATTATTTCTATTCGTTGTACAAAAAAATCATCAAAACTAGTTGACAAACATGCTCGAGAACATTATAGTTACGTTATGCGTGCTGTTATTTGCACCAGAAATACATACAACGCAAGATCCAAATATTGTTCTTGATTTTGTAAGTAATACAACGATTATACATACATTGTTACAATAAATCTTTTTGATCATTAAAATGCCTAAATTCTAACAGCAAAAAAATTTTAGATCGGACTCGTCGAGCAATATGACGGATACACGGCGGAAGAACACGAGGTTCGAACGGACGACGGGTACATCTTAAAGCTGCACCGAATAAGCGGAAGTCCGTCAAGTCCAAAGGCTCCGGGAAAACCTGCGGTTTTACTGCAACATGGCCTGTTAACATCTTCCGATTTTCACGTTGTACTAGGACCGGAACAAGCTCTTAGTAATTGTCTTTTTATACAATTTAAAAAAATAAATAAATTTCACGGGAAGTAAAAGCTTTTATTGAGAAATAAGAGAGCTTTATTCAGCTTTTATATAATAGGAGTTAATAATATTAATTCTAGTTTATTATTCTATTTTTTATTAAAAGAATCATTAATAAACTGTTTTTTGCCCATTAGCATTTTACTTAGCAGACGAAGGCTACGATGTTTGGCTTGGAAATGTCAGAGGCAATACTTATTCGAAGCGTCATATCAAATATTCACACAAAGGGAACAACAAGAAATTTTGGAATTTCAGGTACTTAATAAACGAGAACGTTGTAATTCTGAATTAAAACAAGCATGCATATAAATAATACGGGTATAATAAGGAAATGCAGCTCTGGAAGGCTGAATAAATTTTCATAAATCATTTTTTTTTTGCGTTTGACAACAGCCTGCACGAAATGGGAGCAATAGATGTGCCCAAGTTTATAGATACGGTATTGGAAAAGACTAATCGAACGCAATTAACTTACATTGGATACTCTATGGGCACTACGTTAAGTTACATTCTGTTATCCACGAGGCCGGAATACAATGATAAAATCAATCTCGTGATCAACATTGCTCCTTCAGTCTATTTCTCTCCTCCGCGTAGCGCAATGATTGACGCATTTTTAGCAATAGCAAAAACGGCGAAGGTAAATTAAATTGCGTTCATAATTAAATTAAATAATGTTTGCTTGAGCAAGTTTTAAATATCTTCGAGAAATCGTTGAAAAAAAAAAAATTTTAAAGATAGCCATGTAATTGGAGATTTCAAACAAATTATTTTTATAGGCTGCACTTCTTGCCGAACGCATTTATGAATTATTTCCAAAATCAAAACTTTCTGAAATTGTAAGTATATCTAGTAACTATTTTTTAGCTAAATTTAATAACTAACATAAATATTAACCTGCTCAATTTGAATGCTAGACTCATCTATGAAAAGTAGTATTGAACTTCAAGTGCACTTATTTAAAATCTAAGAAAGCTATAGCTGGCGCACTCCATAACTTCTTCCTCTTAATTCTTTTGTGACTTTCGTGACTTGCACAATTATTAATTTAATATCGAAAGGTTACATATCCACTAATGATTATACTTATGGTTAAGTAACCAATTGATTAGCCAGGATGTTTTAGTATTCTGTTAGTTAAAGTCACGAGTAAATGTTATTTGTTAACGTTAGAATTGAAATTATTTTGTGCACTCAAAATTATTGCTGTAAAAAGATATTTTATTTATTAGTAAATTTGATCAATTTAAATGTCTACCAGGCTAGAGATATTTGTGGCACCGAATTAGGAAAAGTTTTCTGCGCAAATTTTTTGAGCACAATACTGAATATTGAGAATTTTAATACTGTAAGTATAATGCAACATTTTACGAATGCGCAAAAACTGATTCTTATTTAATTTGTGAATTTTTGCAGACGGTTTTTCCGATAGTTTCAAATTATGTCCCCGCAGGAACATCATTGAACACAGTCGATCATTATTATCAAATAATCAAAAGCGGTAATGAGTTTTTTTTAAGGCTTTAAAAATGAAATCGGTATAAAGTTATTAAATATTAGAAAATTAAGTAAATAAAATGATTAATTGTTTTTTAAAACATCTTAAAAAATATAAGTCACAAAGAAATGTTTTGTATCAGAATATTTGTTATAAAAATTATTTTAGTTGGAAGTTGATTTTTTAGATATTTTAATACAATTATCCTCCATTATGATACGTTTAATTAATTTTTTATGTAAGACAAAATATAAATTAATGCATCGAATAACATTGTTTGCAATAATATTGAACATTTATGATAAATTTTTTGTCGACACTTAAAAGTACTTAATTTTATTTTTAGAAAAGTTCCAAAGGTACAGTAATTCTGAAGTTTTGAAAAACCAATCGTTTTCGATACCTTCGTACGATTTGTCCAAAGTCACTGCAAAACAGGTTCTATTTTACTCGGATGCCGATGTGTTCTACAACGTCAGGGTAACAAAAAAAACTAAATATACCAATAACATTTTTATTAATTAGTTTAATTCTATGATTTCACACGCAAGCCTTGCAAAATACTTTTAGGATATTATGAAATTGAAGAGTATGCTGAAAAACGTAGTAGCCGTCGAAAAAGTGCCAGCCGAAGGCTTCAATCACATAGACTTCATGTGGGCTGTCAATGCCAGAAAATTAATCTACGATCGACTGATAGAGTACATAAAACAATTTGCCTAACGGAAAAGATTATCTCGATTTTTGTTCTTGCGTAAATCTAAACACGACATTAATTTGTAATGTATAGTTTGAAGTAAATATACGTTTGTACACTGCTAAATGCGATATAGATTGAAGTAATTTTACTCCTATATGATTCGAATACTTCCTTATTTTTAAAATTCAATTTGAAATACATCTGAGTTGTACATTATGATTTAAGCAGTCATATTTCTGATATTAAGTTACCCGCTCAATATCAGCTGCCTAACGCTATTGGAGATTGAAGAATAATTCCAAAAATGATCTGCGCGCAATATAGTGAATTATTCCGCGAACAAAAAGTCGTGGCCGATTGAATTTTCTTACTCCGTGTGCGCAAATGCAGGCTCCATGATTAATTAAGACAACGCGAGGGACATTTTTTTTTCGCGAGTGGACGAACAGCTTCGATTGATTTGCACGAAAAAGTCCGCTTTGCGCTTTTATTAATCTCGTGCGTTCGAGCAAGTTGTAAAAATCTGTAGAATTATAGCTGCGGCTCGTTTGCGCGTCTAATATTTATTGAAAACTTGAATTACGTAAAAAGTACCCATTACGCACTCCAGGTAATAATAATGATTCTCGATGTAAAAACTAAAGGTAGCATTCGCATTCATGTATGCGAGAAAACGATGATAATACTCGATCTTGCGACGATCTTGTAAACATTTTTTTTGATACAATCAATCCCACATGACAAGACACTTTTCGACGGTTCAAGCAATAAAGAACTCTATTCCACCGTTTTCTTGTCAACTCAAAGAACGGACTCACTCGCAGACATTAAAGAACAGACAGCCAACTAACCGCACGATTTTTTGCACCCAGTGCCAGAGCTGCGTTATAAACATGCACGCGCCTATATTGATTGGGTAAGGAAGAGACGAGGTTTCTGGAAAAGCCTTGACATCTACCTTTCTTAATTATTTATTTACAGCAGCTCTTTTCGGTATTAGTGACAACTTATATATTTTTTTTATATCTATAGTAGTTTCTTATACGATTCTTCCTCGGGCAATTCCGATCGTAATGATCTTCTAAGAAGAGCCATTTTACGATGGTAGTAAGCGAGCAGGCAATACTCCGGCTGCTTCCTCCTTCCGAGGATTCTCGACAGGACGATCGGGAACTCGACCCGAAACGCGGCGCTCAGCTCCTTCTTCCACTCCGACCAGGTCGCGGTGTAACTCGGCAGATTCTCGTACCACTTGCGGGCTCGTCCCCGAAGCCGGTGGATCATCAGGAAGGAGGTGGTCGCGTCGCTCCAGTTGTGGGCAGCTTTTAGATCGATCAGCTCGAGCCAGATCTCGACGGTTCGATGCGCGTCTTTCGGATCGAACTCCGGAATTAGATTCTCGTAATCGTTCGAGAAGCCGATGCTTTTGTAAGAAGCGTTCTCCACGATTAACAAGAGATCTTCGTAGTTCTGCTAAGTTGTGTCGTCTTCGTTAGATGGCGAGGAAACCTCGTGAATAATGCTGTTACTGCAGCTTATTTTTGCATCTTGCAATCTGCTCCTCGATCGTTCTTCCTCGCAGTGAATACAGTTATCTTTATTCATAATTATTTAAGCACTGAATTTCCAAGCTCTCCTCAAAGACTCGCCGCCTCTGATTTTTGTGCGCAGATTGTAGTTTACGATCACTCGCGCAACGTTGCGAAGACAATGATCCGAGGTTCGTGAAAAGCTCGAAAATTCCACTTCTGATAACTTTAACGGAACTGTCACGAAGATGGTACTTAAATCAAGAAGAAGGCTGTGCTTCACTCTCAAGAAAACTTTGTGCCGCGAACTTTCGATACCTTCGACTGTCTGGGCGAGACTGCCCATCGTCTCCGAATCGCTGGACTTCCGAGGTTTCGTCGCGTCAGTCTCAAAAATGTCAAACAAAGCGACTCTATCGCCAGAACAGTCGGCACCTTCACTGAGCGCTCGCCTGCATGTGGTAATAAAGCAGCAGGTAAACAAATCTGCCCATTTGTATAGTATTTCATAAAGTGATTTTTGTGAACGCGCCTTACTTAAAAAAAAAAAAAACAAAAGGAAAAAAGCACAAGAATAATGTTACAAATTCATTATATTTATACACATTCATCTTAGGCTTATAAAATTATATTATAAAGAGTAAAAGTTTCGACGTGAATTTAAAATTAAATTTACGCTAAACTAGGCGGTGGTGGAGGGATTGGCATTCCCGGTGCTAAAAGAGCAGGTGGCGGCACAGGATTGAACATTGGCGGTCTTGGTGGTGGTGGAGGAACAGGCACCATCGACGGTCCTAAGCCCGGTCGTATCAAAGGTACTGGGGGTGGCGGAACTTTACCGATAGATGGTTTTTCGTTCTTGAAAGCAAACTGCAAGAAAAATTGCTTTGTATCTTTGTTCCAATGCGTCCAAAATTTGCCGTCCGCCTTTTCTACCTCTCTGCTTGGTACCTGAAAATAGATGATTTTATTAATATATATATATTTTTAATGCTTAAATAACGTTTACATTTAACTAAATTTTTACAATGTGAAAATTGTAAACGTACTTTAAAAGCAATTGTTTCATAAGGTTCTGCAGCAAAAAGCAAATATTGCCATTTACGGTCTGGGGGCTCAACTCTCTGTTCATATGCAGACATAAATCTATGCCTTGGTGCAACATTATCTGCAACTTCAGGATAATCTACTTGAAAAAGTAGACTTTGCTGACCAGTTTCAGGATCTCTTTGTTTAGTTACTCTGTAACCAGGTCTTCCAATTTTTACAAACTTTTTAGGCTCAACTCTGGGTTTCTCTGGAGCAAGGGTCTGTGGAGCCTCTTTAGCTTCTTTCGCTGCTCTTCTTGCCAAATTAGCTTGATGCTTTTTTCCTTGAGTATGTGCAAGATAACTTCCTTCATTATTGTGAAGAGTTAAACATAATTTACACTCATATGATCCCAAGTGATTTTTCATAAAATAAGGATCTTTGTTGAGATCAATGGTCTCCAGAGCAAGCTGTCGAAGACGTTCTCTCCGATCCCTGTTGCTCTCTGACCAGGAGGCAACGCCTCCACCACCAGTTTTTCCTCCAGGACGATTTTGGTAATCCATATTTAATTATAATATATTCTGTAAAAAAGGATGTATTTATTTGTTAATAAATGTTTAAAATAATATTATTATTAAGTAAAATTATCTAAGACGACAGCAACATCTCGACAAGTAATTAAAAAACAAATTTATATTGTCTTTGAACGTGGTTTTCATTTAAAATATAGCACTCCAATAAACAGTTTGATTATTTACTTAATTGTTCTTGAAACAGAATACTAAATTATACCATGCTGTTCAATAAGCCAATTGCTAGATTCCTATAAAGTGCTTAATTTTATGAAAATCTGTTTTGCAATTTATTTTATAAAAGTTCCATATGAAACTAGATAGTCGTGCTATATTTTCCTTGTTTCAAAATTGCAAAATTGCAAAAAAAAAGTGCCTAAATTCATAAACAAGTAAACAATTTTCGCGTTTAATAGGTTAGCTTGATTGTTTGTAAACAAATCTTATTTATTAAACTTAATATTTTATATAACAAATGCTGTAATTAAATCACTAATTTTCTTATTTAAATGTAGAACTAATAATATAAATAAATATAATTCTTATATTACTCACTATTTCAGAAGAAATTCAACACTGCATATCACGATTCACGACCACGACCGGGACAGAGATGGGTTTGTTTTGTGACGAAGTTCAACGATTTTCTACCATGACATTGTAGGAAACTGTCGAAAACCTTAACATACGTAACAAACGTCGTATACAGTACAGTTCATCGGCAATTCAAATAACCAATAGGCAACACGGCAACATGCATGAAAATGCGGCATATTATAAATATATTGAGAAAATTAAAACGAATTGCATCTGAGAAAGATTTTATTGTATTTTAAAGATGAAATGGAATGAGACAAGTGTATAATATCAGTATATATTTTAAAATTCACTTTCTTACGAAAATATAATAAAAAGGAGTCAAGTCTGAGTAGTTTCCATCTAATATGATTGTTTAATAATATTAATTAGTAATAATTAACAGTAAATGAAATAATAAATTATATATTTGTTTAAATACATTCTTTAATAAATGATAATAATACATATTTGTTTTAAAATTATATTAGTCTATACAATACTTAATAGAATAAATTAAATTTCTGAAATTATTTAAACAGATTATCGTAGTTTTATAATTACAATTTAGTAGGTATTTAAAATTAATAGTTAATATTAGATCATTTTGAAATCTGTAGTAATTAATAGATTAAAAAAATTTTTTTTTCAACTATTTTTATTTTTAATTTTAATTAATATATTAAATACGAAAATATAAATATAGTAATTATATAATAATGATAATAAAACCGAATCTAATGTGATTAATGTGAGTAAATACCCAAACACATTTACGCGCGCGAAAACAAAGTGTATTTTACATTGAATGAAAAATAATATAATTTACATTACAGCGTAAATTTTAATTAAATACTCTTATTATTTAAATGACCATTTAAAAATCTGTAATTTGTTTTTAACGATTTAAATGAATACCACATAAGAATAATAAAGTTTTTATCAAAAAGGCTAAATTAGTTAAATTAAATAATCATACTAACATAATTTATCATAACAATATTTTTGTTTTAATAATTATATAATACCGTCATTAAAAAATATAAATAATGGAATATTTTTTGTTAAGCGTTTAATAACCGCGTAAATAACGCGTGAAAAAGGTGAATAACACTTCAATATCAAGCTCATTAGTTCAATAAAAATACTCTAATATTAATTAGTGCAGGGAAAATCATTTCCACGCGCAATATTTTACGTTTTCTACTATCACCTAAGTAAGAAAAGTTCCAAAACCCTACCTACCGCTGATTCGCGGGCAGCGCTCTTATAAAGTGATGATATCGCAGGGGGGCGCGGAGAGAGAGGCATCGACAACGTAGGAGGCGCGAACTCGCGTGGCTTTTACATCGGCTTGTGCCTACGAGGGCACACGGGTTTGGAAAAAAGGGTAGCTAGTAATGGACTCCGCATCGGAATCCTCTTCCCGCGATCTATGAGCTCACGCTTTCTGAGGATACGAGTTACTGCGCAAACTGTTTCCATGAGCGAAGGTAAGTCCGAAAAGTGAACTTGGCTGGCTCACCTGCGCGCCCAAGATGTAGGTGTTACTTATCTTTCCCTGAAGATGTAAGCCAAAGCTTTCTATTCCTTTTTCACTTAAGTTTGAATAGCTGAGGGCGTGTGGGGGTGAAACTTGAAAAGAAGGTAGCTGATTCTAATGGTTTTCATTGATGTAGATTCAGATATGTCGGGGCAGACTGAATCCAGATCTACTCCGGAAAGAAGAATCCTTGGGGAATTAGGGAACAACCCTGATTCACCCACTGCTAACCTTAGATTGCTCACTACATTGGCTTCCAGTTTGAAAAGTGCTACTGATAGTCCTTGTCAGGGATGTTCCAGCTCTGCTCCTGCTGTGCAATTGCAACCAATGCAAGATACCTCTTGTCTGAAACTTTTACCTCGGAAAGAAAAATCACTTAGTCTATTGTGCAATAAGTGAGTACCATTTCTATCAAATTATTTTTCAAACAAGCTTCAAGCTTACACAAATTACAGTTGTATTATATATTACCTTCTTTATTGAAGTATTAAATTATAGTTGGTTGGTAACAAGATATAAAAATCAAAATTTATTTCAAAATACATAGTAATCTACATTTTATTTAGAAAACGTTACACAATTTATATTGAATAAAATTGTTTAAATTTTTAGATTTTTAAACTTGTACCCTTTAATGGTTCAAGAAAATTCTCCAAAGGAAATTTCTCTTAATACAACTGCCCAAGCTCTGGGCACTGAAAAAAGAAGAATATATGACATAATAAATGTCTTAGAAAGTTTAGAAATGGCATCAAAGGCTGGAAAAAATCAATATTATTGGCATGGGCAGTCACGTTTGCCAATGACACTAGCCAAATTAAAAATGTCAGCTATTGAACTTGGATTAGAAAAACATATTCAAGAAATACAAAAAATTAACAGAGCATATGTAGAAGATTCATGTCATACTTGCAACAGTTCTCCAACAACTTTAATGGTTCCTCAGAGTCCAGTAGTTGATTATTGTTTTCCTGATAGCTCTATTAAAGAAGATAAAAGCTTAGGTCTTATGTGTAGAAAGTTTGTTATGCTGTTTCTTGTTTCATTAGAGGTAAATATGATAGTATTTTATAAACATGAAATTAAAGTCAACTTAATAGTTTACTTTAAGATTTTTTAAGAGTTTATTGATATTCAGAGTTTAACTTCACAGAAAAGTATGTTTTATAATTATATTTTATTTTTTCAGAATGGTGTAATAAATTTGGATATAGCAGCAAAAGTTTTAATTAATGAAAAAGAAAGTCCAGACACAAAAAGTAGCACTTTTCAATCTCGATTTAAAACAAAAGTTAGAAGACTTTATGATATAGCAAATGTTTTATCAGCTATTGGCTTGATAGAAAAAGTTGACTTATACAATTGTGTTATAAGAAAACCTATTTTTAGATACACAGGACCAAGTGTGGATTGTTTAAATTTTGATGCAGGTAATTAAACAGGAATATTCATTTATAACTACTTTTTCAAAAATCAATTTTAACATTTAATTTGCATATAGAAACTCCATCTACTGTAAAAGAAGGTCAATCATTGGTGGGAATGACAACACCAAGTAAAAGAGCTTCTGATTCATTTGGCTTCCGTACTTTAAGTAGAATTTCAAGACTATATTCAAGTACTCCAATTGGAAATAAACGTGAAACAAGAAAAAGAAAATTGTTTGATACAGGTAAAGAATTATTTCACTTTATTTTCGCTTCAAAGAAAAAAATTATTTACTTTAGTAATGTATAAACTATATTAATTATAGATGTGAAATTTGAAAGAACTAAAAGTTCTCCATGTTTAAGTTCATCACAAATACGCAATAATTCTGATCGTTTGGATGATTCAATTCTACAAGTTGTAGAAATGGAATTAAAACGAATGAAATCTAGTGAAAATAAACCAAAAGTCTGCACTAAATTATTTCCAAGACATAATTCAGACTCTTGCATTTCTCCATTAAAAACAAACGTGAATTTTACAAATTCAGAGACGCAAAACGTTGCCTCAACTTCGGACGAACTACTTTCCCTATCTTCGCCGAACATTCTTCCAGTAGTTAGTAAAGAAAATCTAGTCAATGAACATCACAACCTTGTTACACCGGTTCGTACAGTACGAATCAACGTCCCGTTGGAACTGAAAATCACACCGTTCACGATGAAACAACGCACTCCTAAATTTGTAAAACTTACTAATTTGGACATGAAAAAATTAGTGCCTGTCTCGAGAGAAGACATTAAGTTCAAACTATCTTCTGCAACTTCTCTAGGTCAAACGACAAATTCTACCAAACCAAATATAACAATTCTAACACAAATTCCGGCTAAAAAAATTTCTCCGGGTGATACTTTTAAAGCTGTAAAAGTAGGTAATACTTTTCAATTAGTTCCAATAGAGCACAAAAGTGATACGAAAACGAGTACATAATAGCAACGCTACGTATTAATTGACAATAAGCTGACAAAAGTAAAGGTTGTGCCTTCTATTTCATAAAAACATTATTTCTATTAAAACTAGATTATAAATTATGTTTACAAAAACGAAAGAAAAGAAATTCTGTATATAGATTTTTATAGATTTACGTATTAATAATTAATTTTTGAATTAACGTGTACTAGAAGCACATGTTTTATAAATCGCGATATATATTATGAAAAAATTTTCGTGACTATTAGTCATGCGTTATGTATATGAAAAACATATATGGATATATTTATTAATGTTATGGCAGCAGGCTAGATTTAAGGGAAAGTTAAATCGCTTTTGTTTTACCAAAGCATTTTTTGTTAGATCTCTCGGCTTAGACTGTTAAAAATGATGAATTCAAACAATTTATTTCAAATTTTATTATAAATGCAAAAAAAAAAAATTATAATGTTATATTATCATAATAATAATTGTTTTTGTAATTATATTTTATGCATTTATATTCGACGAAATGGGGTTTTTTTAAAAAAAATCACTGATGCTAATTATAATATACTTATAAATTATATTATTTAAAAAACTAATGATTATATCTTTTTTAAATATATATGTATATAGAGATTGCCTTGCAATCTTTAAACATTTATTTTAAGTTTAGTAACTTAATAGAAAACTTAAGTTTATTATAACACAATCAACTTATGCAAAAAATTTCTTTATTTACCCATTGTTGCTGAATAAATGTTTCTCATACCAAGTGATTTGTTTTATTTTTATTACAATGTATTTAATATTATAATTTATATTGTACAAAATCCACTTTTTAAATTCTTAATATTTATTTAACTTTAATAAATTCTATCTAAACCTTCAACTTCAGGTTTTTCATCAACTTTTCCTTTTAATGTGATTGAATTAATCCTTACCATGGTCTGCTGAAATCTGTAAACTATAAAAAAATTATAATTTTATTTAAATAGTTTAATCTGTTTATAAAGGAAAATATAAAATTAAATGGTCTGTTTTTATACAATTAATCTAAATCAGTAATAAATAAATGAACAAATTTTCTATTAAAATATACTTACATCGTATTCTACGGTACTGTTTTCTTTTCCTAAATCTAAAGTGTGTTACTGTAGGGGAGAAAGTTTTATCAATGACAGTTGCGTCTATTGATATTGTCTCATTGCTAATTAATGGTCTGCCAACCAATGTGAAATCTGTGCTTCCAACCAAAAGCACTTTTTCAAGTTTTATTTGATCACCAGGGCTTGGAGGCCAATATCCCCGAACAACTATAATGTCACTTTCTGTAATTTTATACTGTTTACCAGCAACATGTATAATAGCAAATAATCTTCCTGTTTTGTCTTCAGCAATTTGCTTATTTATTTCCGTAGATACATCTATAATAAGTTTTTATGATAGTTACCCTGTAAAATTTTTATATAAATTTATTTAAATAAACAAATAAATCAAACCTGTGATAAGCATCTCCTCTTCCACAGTTGGATCAGCTACTTCACTCTGGTAATCTGGTACTTTTGGATACCAAGGAACACTTCTTGATACTTTTAGCTTTCTATATGACCTTATTTGTGTGTCCCATAAGTTTTGAGCTTTAAAAGTATAATTTTTATTTTATTTACTTTTTATGTTAGCAATTAATTACTAATAATTTTATTACTAAATAAACCAGTCTTGAATAATGTTGCTCCTATAATAAATTATGTACTAAAAAGTGTAATTTTAAACATTTTTTTAAGATGCCCTTTTACTTTTTTAATAAAAAATATTGCAATTTAAAATTTAAAGAGTTACGTTTTACCGGAAAAGTAGGTTATATTCACGTGTTTTTAAAACTATTCGATTCAAAAAATTTGACATACAAAAACTGAAACTTAAAAATACTTACCTAAGGGTGCTTGTTTGGCTAACAATTCTGTCCCCGCTAGATTTATGCAGGATCGAGCTCCGATTCTTAAAAGACGGCAAAAGTTTACGAGAGATGCCATGTTAAGGTATGGAGCATTAGCACCCCCACATACACGATTCGTCTGCTACAACAGTTAGTTCTACACGATCAGAACGAATGTGCTTTAATATTATCGTGTGACGTAAACGCCGAATTTGTTTTAATTTACACTAAAATTGTATTCTATTTGTTTTAATTTAGACAAAAAGGTAATAACCAAAGTTTTTTTTATCAATGAAATTTATCATATAGAGTATAATAACAATGAATACTCAAAAGCCTATTATAGTATTGTTTATTTTAAAGGTTAGGTGAAATAAATTCGATATACAGTTTAATAAACAGTAAACTGATATTGTAAATAAAATGATATTGTAAATAAAACATAAAATATTTACATTGAAGGTAAGCTTAGATTTTTAAATGTTGATTTAAAAATCTAAATATATTTTATGACATTTTTTAAATAAAGTAATTTTATGTTTAAAGCACCATGATTCAAAATCTTGCCACTCGTTTACAACGTTTAACATTGAATAATAAATCTATCACTTCGATACTTGGAAATTTGCACTACTTAAAATCAAACCAGTGTATTCACCAAAGTAAGGTACATACATCATGTGTAAATAATAAAAAAGGAGGCTCAGAAGAACCAGATCATTTTTTATCCTACAATGAGAAATTTTACCCAATTCAAAGCCCTGATGAAGAAAGAAGGCCCGCTGTAAGTTTATAATATAAGTAGTAATTTATTTATATTTATTTTAATTGAAAAATATTAAAAAAAATGTTTAGTATGTATGCCATCAAAAGTGTAACGTAAGATATACACCTAAGAAAATGCAGTATGTTGCTTGGTTAGTTAGAGGTATGTCTGTAGATGAGGCTATAAAGCAATTGAGTTTTGTTTTAAAAAAAGGTGGAGCAATTGTTAAAGAAACAATTTTAGAAGCTCAAAAGTTGGCTGTTGAAAAACACAATGTTGAATTCAAAAGTAATTTATGGGTTGGTAAGTAATCATATTTGATACATTCATCTCTCTTATTATGTAGATATAAAAAACAGTATCTAATAATGTTTTATTTAATCTACATTATAATTATTAATGAATAATAATAAATAAAACATTTTCATTCTTAATTCTTAAAATAAATTTTTACTTTAAAATTTCTTTTAGCGGAATCCTTTTGTACCAAAGCTTTTGTAATCAAGGGTCTTAGAAGACATGCTAAAGCAAGACCAGGTGAAATAAGATACACTTTCTGCCATTATTTTGTTAGACTTGAGGAAGGCTCACCTCCTAAAGATTATTACAAACTAAATCCAAGAACTCCTAATCAGATGTTGGAAGATTGGAAGGATAATATGCGTAAACGTAGAGTTCATAATTCTTTGTAATTTTTTTATCAAAAATAAAAAATGTTAAAAATTTAAAAATTGGGTCAAAAGATTCATAAAAAAACAATTTGTACAAATGATTTTTTAATCAAAATTTATTCCACCCAACAAAACACAAGTATAAATGTTGGTGTTTACAACTTTAGCTTAGTTCTCCTCCAGTGACGCCTCTTAGCATTGTAGCTGAAAAAAGAAAGTAAATACTTAGTTATTTCAAGTTAATTAATAATTCAATTATCTAAAGTAAACTTTAAAAACAAGACTTTATTTAGATGTTTTTTTATTCTAATAGCTTTATCAAATATTAAAAAGATATGAGCATTGTAAATAAAAAAAAACAATACTCTTACATTATAAAACTAAAATTATTCTCTAGTATTTAATAATTACTTGAAGGCATAAATACACTTTTATCATAATCAAAGAAGTATTGAACTATTATTATTACTTCTATTACTTTTATAATTATTATTATTATTACATAAAATTATACAAACACTAATCAACGTGTTTTGACTGAAAAATCTATATAAATCTCTCTATTTGACAAAACCTAAAACTCAAGCCCATCACAATAATGCTACTACGAATAAACATTTTTTACGAACAAAAAAAACTAATGACAATTGAAGTAGTTAAAAATCAGTTCATTATTGGAATTATTAAACGGTTCTACATTGATTAATATATTTACCGAATGGTGTTTCCAGTACGCATCCTAACCCACTGTGGAATAGGTCTGTTTTGTTTAAGTTTTTTGGCAAGCTTTCGCTTGATGATAAACGTCTTGTGGGCCGACTGAAATATAAAAAACAATGAATAAACATCTGAGGAAATCGATTTTGCAAAGAAAAGTTTTGAAAGTTGAAGGATTATTAAGATATTTTAAGATTTTTTAGAAACAACAAAAACTCACCATCGTGCACGTAACGCAACGTCGTAACGAAAGAGCCGAAAGGGAGCGATGCACACGCGAGTACGCGACAGCAATTTGATTAACGTAGTGACGTCACTATTATTTTAATACTACGTTGATCAATGTAGAGACTGAATTTGAACAACCACACTTGATTAAAAATTCAAGTTTTCTACATATGCTATAATAGCATTGCTATTATTGTGAATTGATAAAATGTAACGAATAAGTTCGAAAGTTACATAGTAGTTTTCAAAACAAGGACGTAAAATTTACATTTTGTGAAATGCAAATTGCAAAGTATTATGACCGCGTTGCGAATCTTTATTTTTGATTCAGTGGTCGTGAAATTGTATTTTGTAAAATTTTAAAAATGCACAAAGTTTATGCACACGCATAAATTAAACATTTACTTTATATTAGATTTATTACATATTAAACTTAAATGCTTATTCTTTTAATAAATAGATAATAAGAACATTGGAATACTGCCAAAGAAAAAGAATAATTACGGTTTTTTTTACGGAAGCGGTGTAGGTATATATACAACATACAAATTCTATGTGATATTGTTGTATTAATTTGCAAAAATATTATTTAAAATCTTTTTTAGTTTTTAATGATAAGAAAGCAATTGAAAATATTAAATTTGTGAATTGGAATTTCTTCAATTTTTTTATAAATTATTTTAGATTTCAATATTTTACAATTTTAAAATCAATGTACAAAGAATTTAAATACAAATTATTTGTAAAATTAAATTTAATCAATTTAAAAGTATTTTAAATTTTACGAAAATATAAAGTATTATTTGGAGAAAGAATATACGGTTTAATGATTTTATCACATAATGTTTAATTAAGCACAGTATGAGTTCATTGATCCTTAATTTCATCCTCAAAAAAACTGGTGCAAATAATAATCAACATCATTATTCACTGTGTCGAATTTTTTTGTATAAAACTGTTTTTTGTATTCCATTCTGATAAAGAAGCATATGTGCAGGTTACAATCAAAGAGTAAATATTTTAATAAAAAATTATAATTAGAGATAGTATTATAGTTTTACTAAACTGTGTTAAAAACAGATTGTTAAAAAGTTTTATATCAATTACCATTACGTCGGTAAAACTTACAACAAAATTAAAATATAACCATCCAAATTCCAAGTTAGTCTCGACTCGAATATTGAAAATATCTATAATGTTCTTTATTTTAAAAGAGAAATGAAGTGTTATCATTTGATTTTCAAAATTTTCGTATGAGTCAACATGTGATTCAATAAGTTCAATTATAATTTCGAAATAATTAACGGAAAATGTTTCCTCGTTTCGTAGCAATATTTTCGAATCTCTGTTTACTGCCTTAGAATTATAGAGATGGGTAGTAAAAATAAATAGATATATGCATCATTTTTTCATTTGCTGATTAACAACTTTGAAAATAACTTTATGATTCATGAAAAACTAGTTTTTGACGTTTTCGTGACAAACTTTCTTGTAAAATTTCCTTTATGAGTTTGCAATTGCATGTAACCGATAAAAACGACCGCAGAGACCAGAACCTCGAAAAACGAAAAACAAAACATAAACAGGCACATTTAATCACTCCGAAAGTTTCGAACCTTAAAAAAATCATTAATTTTAAAGTTCTTACTTGTCCCCAACAAATTAAAAACCATCCCAGCAAAAATATCCCATTGAAAAATTTTCAAAATCATCAGTCCGAGAATTCGGAGGAATCGCAGCGGCAACGGTTCATGGCAAACCATATGAGTTTAAAAGGATGACAGGCCCGAGAATCAGGCTGTGCTGGCAGAGAAATAGCAATCGAGAACAGGAGCTACGTGCACATCGGCACACAAGTAGACGGCGCCTGCGCACCACCACATTGCATAAGAGAGTTTGCCTGTCCTACGGGGTAGCCGCCGCTGCCGCGAGGAGCGAGCAGACCCATCGAGTTTTCTCGTAGCGTGCCGTTGTCGCGTGTGTGGTTCCTGCGCGACGCGGCTAAAAATGCTCAGTTACAGCCGCATAGTCGGACAACTGTCGAAGGTATTCAGACAAGCGCACGCAAAAAATTACCGAGGTAAGTGAGAATTCTTTTCAAAGGGCTACCGGGCGGGCATCTGAGATTTCATCATTCGCACTCGACAATCGTCGACTTTTTTACTTTTATTAAACTGATGAAATAGAAAGGGTGGATTTTGGACCTGGATTACGGATTTTAATGGTTAGCTAGGTGAGAGGGCGAAGAAGGTTTTTGAAAACAATCTCTTTTTTGGAGAGAAAATAAAGCCGCACGAAGAAATTTGGGTTGGGAAACATAACCTCTAATTGTACGTTTTTTTGATTTGGATTTCGAAAGGTTGATTGTACTTTGAGATTTTATGTTTGATTTATAATATTTAAGTCGCACAATGTGCAAGTTCACTAACAAGAATTTAATTTTCTGCTTTCAATTCTTTCATTAAATTTTTTCTAATTTATTTACATTTCAATTAACGTATTAATAGTAACTATGTATCATAGAATGTTTTAGTGTAATCTGTACATTTAAATTCTAAAAAATACATTATTATAATGCAAAATCTATTTCAAGAAATAATTTAAAAAATATATTTATTTTTTACTTTAATTTTAAATATCAATGAAATTAATACATTTAAAAAATTTTCTTTCAGATTTTTATATAGGATGTGCAAGGTATAGCTCGAAAATTAAAAAATCAAAAACAGGCACAACAGTTAAAGTAGAAGAATGTGTTCCAAAAACAAAAACATTCAAAAAAGTTCCTCCTCTACCACCAACTCCACCACCTCCACATGCACAGACAGTGCCAACACCACGTATAGAACGTGCTCGTCCACTTTGCGAAGACAGAACTTATTCTTGCCCACCTAACTGTCCACCAGTGTTTCAGGAAGATTGTTATAAACCTAGAGATCCTGGAGGAGGTAACAGAGATACAGGATTTAAGTACTGGAAGCATGTGATTGCAGCACTTATTTTAGCTGGTGTCTCTGCTTATGCAGTGAGTATTTGTTTGTATAAGTATATTGCATTAAAACACTTTAATTTATATATTTTATATTAATGTTTTGACAATTTTTTTCTATTTAATAGTACGTAGAATACTCAAAAAAACAAGTAGACAAGAAGAAAAGTAAGTTTATGAATAAAAATGTCATATTGAATATTTTTCTTAATAATTAACTTAAATATTATTAATTTTTTGTAGAAATGGGATTAGTACCATACAAGAGGCCAAAAATAATTCCAAATCCACAACAGAGTAAAGATTTTCCAGCTGAAATTGATTATTTGTTAGTTGGTGGTGGCACAACATCTTTTTCTGCATTTCGATCAATAAAATCTAGTGATCCTACGGCGAAAGTAAATTTAATTATATGATAATATATTATATGATTTAATAACTAAAATTTTCTGTTTTTTATCAAATACTTCAGGTTATAGTAATAACTGAAGAAGGAGATTTACCATATATGAGACCACCTTTATCAAAAGAACTTTGGTACATGAAAGAAGAAAAAGAAAATCCAAAATTAATTTTTAGACAGTGGAATGGTTCAAAAAGAAGGTAATTTTTATTTAATGATTTTAAAGTTTACAATTTTTACAGAAAATTAAATATTTTTTTATTTTTAGTTTGTTCTACGAACCTCCAGACTTTTACGTACCCGTTTATTCTATAGAGAAGTCAGATAAAGGAGGTGTAGCAGTAGCCACAGGATGGAAAGTTAGTAAAATTGATCCTGTTGAACAAATTGCTTATTTAAGTGATGGTGCCCAAATTAAATATAACAAATGCCTTATTGCAACTGGTACATATATTTTGTATCTATATTTTGTACTTTTTAAATTTATATTTTACATGCTGTTGGACATACTAATCGTTTTTCATTTTACAGGTTCATCACCAAAAAATTTATCTATATTTGAAAAGGCTCCACAAAAAATTAAGGACAAAGTTATAGTATTCAGGACAAAAGAAGATTATCTTGAATTAGCAAATAACATTAAAAACCCTGATGTCCAGGATATTGTTATAATTGGTGGAGGCTTTTTGGGTTCTGAGCTATCGACTTCTATTGCACAAAATCGTAAGTTTAAAAGTTATTTGAAATTAATTTCTGTCTGTATACATGATTTTATTATATAAAATGTCTTGTGTATAGGAAAGAACAAGGACCAAAAGGTCACACAAATATATAAAGAAAAATATTTGTTGTCACAAGTTTTACCTGAATACTTATGTGAATGGACGACTAAACATGCGGAAGCCGAGGGTGTTCAATGTAAACCTAATTTAGAAGTTCATGATTGCGCATTAAAAAATGATAAAGTAGCTCTAACGCTTACAAATGGGGAGATTGTAAGTAATCAAAACTCAATTAATAATATAAAGGTCGTATCAACTCGTTCTTTTTATTTATGTTTTAACTTCTCTTTTTATTTATGTTTAAAGATAGAAGCTGATCAGATAATAGTAGCAATCGGTGTAGAAGCAAATACTCAATTAGCACGAGAATCTAAATTAGAGGTAGATCCGGAACAAGGTGGCATTCTTGTAAATGCTGAATTGCAAGCAAGAAAAAATTTGTGGGTAGCAGGTGATGTCGCGTGCTTTTATGACGTGCAACTAGGTAGGAGAAGAGTCGAACATCACGATCACGCTGTAATCTCCGGAAGATTAGCCGGTGAAAATATGACTGGTGCTGGCAAACCATACGTGCATCAGTCGATGTTTTGGTCTGATCTCGGCCCAGAAGTTGGATTTGAAGCAATTGGAATCATTGATTCTAATTTGGAAACCGTTGGAGTGTTTGCTAAACTGAGTAAAGAAGAGAAAGAAGAGCTTGCAGCTGAAAAGGCAGAATCTGATGAAAGTGATACTTCAACTTCTGAGAGTTCAGCTGTGCAGGTATTTTAGTAGTTTTAATAGCATAAAATCTTAAATAATTTCTAAAATGTATTAAAAAATATGTATTTTTTTCTACAGGCATCGGAAACAGCTGTACATGACGAACCTGAAGACGACTATACGAAAGGTGTTATTTTCTACTTACGTGATAATGTGGTCGTTGGTATTGTTCTGTGGAACATTTTTAATCGCATGACAGTTGCCAGACAGGTACATTTTTATAAAATGATACTCATTCTTCTCAAAAACAAATAAGTTATTGAACAATTTTATCTTTATTAATTTTTTCAGCTGCTCAAACGAGGCACAAAGTATGAAGAATTGAACGAAGTAGCCAAACTGTTTGCAATTCATGAGGACTGAATAACAGACTGAAGAACAGAATTATATGAACACATTTAGATCATTGTTTTGTATATAAGTGAACGTAAAGGTATTTTCGAAACGTTCTTAATCACGTTAAAGAGGTAACTGGTATTTATACCATTATTTTAATTTCTTAAGTTCATTCCGATCAACGTTGAACTCTTGGTGAAAATTCAAGATAGTTCAATTGCTTGCCGAAAGTACGAAATACTACTGCATTTATTTTAACTGCTAATATTGGTGCTTGTGAATTTTAGCAGAAAAATAAACAACGACACTAGCTGGATCTTTGTTTTTGTGAAGTTTAAACAATTATTAACACGTTAGGTAGCTTTAACAAATTATATATGAGTATCTTTATTAAAGTAACTTTGATATACATTTTAAATATTCATGTAAATTAATTTCTTTAAACAATGTTAACTTAATACTTTATCATATAAAGACACCAATTACAGTTAATTTGCGTTGCTAGTTTTTGTATTTATGATTGTTTTCTTTTCATTTTTAAACTAGTTTTAGGCAGCTGTACAAAAAATAACGAGTCCATGATCAATTTACTTAAACATTAAAAAACGTTGTTTTTATTTATAAAATATATAGTTTCTTTAATCAATCTAGCTTATTTTAGTTTGTTCCATTAACATTATCTGGAAAATTAAGTTTCCGTTGTGTCATTGGTGGAAGAACTTTTCCGCCGTGCCGTTTTCCCAAACGATCCATGAATCCTATGTGACTGTGACATCGATAATCTTCAAGAATCTAAATTAGAATTTTAAAATGAATTCATGTTTTTTGCAATCGTACAAAAGAATTATTATTTATAATTTTCGCTTACCATATCTTCTGGCCACATCTGCCCTTTCATAATATTTTTCATTATCTCACCATCACAGTGATTTAATAACGATGCACAATAATATAATACATAATCTGGCGGATGTAGTACGCAAATAGCAAAGTAATGTACAATTTCATTCCACGGAAGAATTCCCCAAAAACATTGTGTAAGTAATCTATCACAAATCATCCACCAATCGATTCCGCATTCATTCTAAAAACAGTTAAATTGTACATAATGAATTATCCGTGTGAGAGTTTTCAACATGATGATCAATTTTATGTTATTCGTTTTTGAATGTTGAATTAAAATATCTATGTAAAAAAAGTCAACGAATTATCTACTTTGGAAGAACGTACTTTTAATGCGAACTTTATCGTCGGGAATTCGTGACTAATTATACTTTCAAGAAGATGAGCAAACAACAGCCTCGTGGAAGCTTCCTCTTCGTTATTCTCATCTATAACCTGCGCTAAAGCTGGCCACATAAACATCACAGAAGGGAAGTGTAAAATTTGCGACACGAAGGACTTTGCTCTGAAATCATTAATATTTATCAATCTTAAAGCAAAAAAGTTTTCGTCTCTTTATGTAAACAGCAGAGGTCTGTGATGAACAAAAACTGCTGAATCAGCAACATAAAAGTAACTAAACTTTTAGATTCTGATGACTAAGTTTTCAACCTGAGACCTCTCAAGGGCCGATGATGAGAATTGGTCAGCTCGAGGCTTACAAGACGAAAGTTGAGTTCTTCATTTGGCAAATCGTCTTTTTTGCCGATAAATATTATTGATGAAACAAAAATCGATAATTTTTTGTCGCCCTTGACGATTTGCCAAACGAACTCCTGTCGTTGGAACGTTGGACTCGCGGCCATCTGAGGCTAACTTTGATTACATACTTAGACTAAATAAGAGGTACTAACTTTATTATGTCACCGTTGCAAATGAGAAATACTGTAGATAAGAACCAATCGAAGCCTTCGAAGTTTACAGATTTGTTGTAATTTATAAAGTGATGCGAAGATTGAATAAATATTTTTAAATCTTCCTCAGTGTGTTCTGTCTTTTCTAATTGTCCATTTATTACACCGTAATGCATGACTAGGTCGATCCCACATTTTTCCTCTGGAAGCCAGTAATCGTCGCTGCATCGCAGTTCTGAATCCCACTTGAATCTGTCCACCCATTCAACTGTTGGAATGGCTTGTTCCATTTGATTTAGTAAATCCAGTAGTACCGAATTCTGAAATTTAAAATGCATTAATAATTTTTTGTTTCATATTTAGAAATCGTTTCGTAAATTTTTTTTATTTCTTTAATTTTAATCTCTTAGTTGCATTTGTATTTATGTCGTGCTAAAATAATTTTTTTTTAATTTCAATTCCAATTTCTCTCATCAAATTCATTTTACGAAACAGCTGTAAGCCAGACGTGAAAGACAAGATCCATTATCAAAGCAGTAAAATTTACTAAGGAGCCAATAACCTTTTCTCAATACGGTTATTCCACGGCGCGATAAGAAACATAATCTTCCAACGAAAAATCGTCAGACCTTCATAAATCCTGAAGAGGCCCGGTGGGCCTTGCGCGTTTGCAGGACCCAGTTGTTATCCCTGAGCCCGGGTCCGCTCTCCTGCAGCCAGTCGGTGAGCTCGGACTCGGAGGAGCTGCGCAGAACGTAGTGGTCGTCGATGCCCTCCGGAGGTGGCAGCTTCGAGAACAGTTGGCTGTCCTCCGGATTCGACGAGTTCTCGCTCCGCTTGTGCCGGACGTAGTAGCCGTTCAGCAGGATCGAGTGTCTCAGCAGGCTGCACTCGTCCACCACGTAAGACGGCCTCCTCTCGGACGCTTCCGGCTTGCAGTCGTGCTCGTCCCCCTCGCTGACTTTCGCTTTGCTCTGCTCCTCGAGGATGACCAACTCTTGGAACTCCAGGAGCTTGTTCTGAAGATGTGTGAATTGTGAATGGAATCGAGACGAGATGAAAGAGAGAGGAGTCTTAATTGCTTACCTGGAAGTCTAGCAGGTTGATCAAGTAAACGTAGATGTCGAGATTCCAGATGAGGACTTTGAGCGACAGCAGGCCCAGGTGGTGATACGGAGAATCGACCTTTAGGAAATAGTCAAAAAGCTCGGAGAGATTGTTAATGTATTCGCTTTCCTCCTCCTCCTCTTCTTTCGTGGTAATCTCATCGTCAGTCGTCACGAAGGCTATGAAACCTGCAAATTTTTTCTACTTTTCATGACCAGTTCAAACTTGGGCGCTCGGATAAAAAAAAAAACGAGAAGTATCATATTATATCTTAAAACCTTCAAGCTAAAAGCACACAATACCGAGTCGAGCTTACAGTTAGTATTCAAAGAAAACAGCGCCAGTATATGAAGGAAGACTCTGACGTCGGCGTTCTCCCAGGGATCGTGAAACTGCTGTGGGTCCTCGAGGAGCTTGCTGAGCTCGACGAGCAGCGTCGAGAGTACGTGAGGCGCCAGACTCGACAGGACTTGCACTCCGCGCGACAGGAAGCCGGAGTTCGCGACGAAGCTGACGACGTTGAAGTCGCTCCAGGAGGCTCGGAGGGGAACTATCGAGCCTCGAATTAGCTCCTCGAAGACCAGAGGCTCGTTCGAGAGCATCTGAAGGCCCAGAGGTATCGACACCACGTTCAGCAACATTTCTTTAGCCGCTCTGGAGTTATTCGAAACGTAGACAAGTGGTTAAGTTGCGGAGAATAATTAAATTACCATTTACTATTTTAATCCAATTCAATTACATTACTTTTATTTTCGAAAAGTTAAAAAAGCGATATCTTACTTGTCGAGGTGCTGCGCTTTATTCTCATTTTCTATGTAGTACTTGTCCAATTTACTGTACATGTACGTAACGCCGGGGTAAAAGCTCTCCCTGACGATTTCCTCGATGATGTAAAAGATCTCCCTCACGTGAAACAGCTTCCCGATGAACCTGAACAGTTCGGTGACGTGCTCGATGCTCATGACGGCGAGCGGCTGCCTCAGCAGATTCGAGGCATAAGCGAGGATCGTCACCACCGGGTAGTGCGGATTCTTGCTGTCGCGGGAAGCCGAGCTGACTCTGTACTCGGTCGTGAGGAAGTTCGGGCCGTCCGGCGTGTCCAGCATGTGGCTCAGCACGTCCAGCGTGTGCGGCCACATTTTGATCTCGGACTGGACGAGAGGACTCAAGGCCACTTGATAGAATCTCGCGTCGTACAGCACCAGCGACTTTCTGAGCAAAGTCGACAGAGCGGCTCTTATGGTGTTGTACACGCCGTTCGACGCCTCCGACAAAGCCAGAACGTTCAGGCAACTCAGCAAGGCTGATAGGAAGTCGGGTATGGAGAAGGCGTCCTCGGTCTGCGTCTCCGAGAGCAAGCTTCGTCCCGTCGAGCTGCTGCAGAGCTGCGTGACCAGGTTCAGGCAGTGCAGGAAGGTGAAGGTCTCGACCGAATCTCCGGAGATGAACACGTCTGCTGGCTCGTCCGAAAGGGAAACTGTCACTCCGCTCGGTGGAGCTTCCAGACCCTTTTTCACTGTGCCAATGACGCTGTGGAGAAGACTCGGCGATTTCGAAATGGCAGTGCATAATGTCTTTCTCGTTAGAAAGCTGTGCATCCACTTTTTACTCCAACCAGCTTGCGGCTCGATGATGGACAATATGTGTAACGCGTTTAGAGACTTCATTTGAGACGTGTTCATGACTGAGTGGGAGCACAGAAACGCGATGAACTGATCAATCATGTCTTCGACGATTTTGTCGACAGTTCTGATTCCCTTCAGGACCTCTTCGTGGTGGTCTATAATCAGTTTCATTACCCTAAAAAGCTTCTCGTGGATGAAAATTTTGAAATTCACACCACTGAGTATTGTAGGCAGTGTGTCGGAGAGCTTCTTCGAATGATAAAGCTCCGTGAAAGCATTGAGCACGTTCATATAGGCATCGAAGAACTGAGTGCAGTTCAGAAGCTTGGCCTGGACCACTAAACTTGCTTCGAAGATAGACCTGCTTCCATCGATGATTCCATCTCTCAAGGATTTCAGCAAAGCCTCCCAGGAATTGTTGACAGAAATATTAGCCAGCTCGTTCTCCAGCAAAGCCTCGAATCCAGCGAGTCTCACGTGATCTGGTTTGTCGTAACCCATCTGATCGACGATCTGGCCAATTTCGTCCGTGCTTCCTTTCAGGGACCAGTCGTCAGCTGAAAGGTCACTCACGTACGAAATTGAAGTTTGCGGCCGGGAGTTCACAGCAGAATTTAGGGCGGAATTTTGTCTACTCGCAACTCTCGAAGCCTCGATCTGTTCGACGAAAGAATTTCTGATTGCATTGGTTAACTCGGTCATCTCTCGCGAGTTGATGATCTTCTGAGCGACATCGTAAGGGTCGCGATCCCCGTTGAGATTGTCCTCGATGGTGCTTGAGAATTCATCGTTCAGGCACTTTCTCATCCACTTCTTGAATCGGGGAGAAAGATGACTTGACGATTCCATTGTGAAAAATAGTTGCTTTTTATGAATATTTACAGGTTTCTATTCATCCTATACACTCTCTGTTGCACACAGTAAATTCAATAAAGGCGGGTTGTGTTTAGAATTTATCACCATGGCAACTAATGCGGGCAGACACGTGGAAAATTCAAATGTATCGAAAATATTGAGGCCTGGATTAATAAAGATAAAAAAAATTTATTTCATTTACGATATTTACAATATATTCATTTACAATATATATAATTAAGTGTTTAAATAATAAAAATTAATCTCTATCAATTATCACAATAAATAGCTGCAATATTTTACTAATTTTTTCTAATTAGAATTTAACGTGTTGTACTAGGCAGTAAAATATTAGCAGCTTTTGAGCGTAGCGCGTAAATTCCACCTTGTAATGAGCAAACTCCAAAAACTTGACAACTCATAAGAAAATCTGCAAACTACAAAAAAAGATTTTATAAGCTATATGTATAAAAAAAGCGTTTATAAAAATAAAATTTTTTATTTACACACCAGAGCGTTATTTTGATCGTTCGGCCCTATTATTACGACAATACTGTCCTTATTTTCTGCCAAAGGCTTTGCTTGCGGTCCGAGAGAATCTATTTGAACATGCGCAAGTTGAACGCTGGTAAAAGGAATGTTGATACTTCCAGTAACAGCACCTCTTTCAAATCTAAATGAAAAATAAGATTGAAATATTTGCGGAAATTTATTTTTTTAAATTTTTAATAAATTTTCGAGAAAAGCTTTCTTACTGTATGTTATTGCGCAAATCAACTACGATAACTTTATCAGGAGTTTTGTCAAGTAATTCAAGAAAATCATCTACACTGATTCTGGGCATCTTTTCAGTGCCAGGTTCAGGTTCTGACCAATTAGCAGCCTAAAAAATAATAAATTCAATAAATAGAATAATTTCTTTTGAAAAAAGCCTTATTTAAATTCGTACCTTAGATTGATTAAACTGGTGTCTTCTATAAGTAATACTTGCTGGAGTTCTTTGATACATTGACATTGAATCTTTTACACAAAGTTCAATGTCAATTTCTGGAAGATCAGAAAATAGAAGAATGCATTCATTGAATCCAGAGGTGAGTAAAGAATCTCGTAATTGTCTCAGTATTGCAAGGCCAACAAAAAGTGGAAAAGATGAATCTCCTAATAATAGTTTATCCCATAAATGTAAAATTTTATGAATAGGAAAAACGTCTAAAAATGTAAAAAAACAAATAAGTATTAATCAAATATATATATTCTTCTAATGCATCAATATAGTGCTTACGTGAAAACATCGTTAAAAACCAAGGAATAGCAAATAGCTCAGGTACAAAGTTTATAGATTTTAAATGATTTGCCAGTTGTGGATCGTGAAAGGCAATAATTTGTGAAAACTTTCCTAAGTATTCTTGAATTATAGCAGAATTATCTTTTAAAAAGAATTTATGAAGATACTTAGGTATAAAAGCAGATAAACAAGCAAAGGCACGTGCTGTAAAAAAGTTATTAAAAGTTTTATTTATAGAAATCTGAAATATGAATAATTTAATTTAAACATTCATAGAAGAATTTACCTTCATTATTAAAATTTAAGTATAAAAATGGTGCAGTAAGTGAATCAAGTCCTTGCCAATAAACATAATGTGGATTGTCTCTAACCCAAGCTTTTAATAATCTCTGTAGTCTTTCATGACCAGCCCCAGATGATAAAAGCTCACTGTATTGGTGACATCTCGGAATATCAACTTCAATTTGCCTGTCTGTATGAGTGGGTGTTTCTTTGTCAATCATATCATATTTTTTTTTAATATCCCCTGTAATGCCCAACAAAGCAGCCCAAACAGGGGCTCTTACTGGAGGTGGAATGTCTTTGTGAGCTTCTCTAATTATGGCATCTTTAGTTATTGGATAAATCTGAAAATAATTTTAAATTAATAAAAGATAATTCTAAAAAAATTAATAAATTTTTTAAAGTAAAATACTTGAAGTAATCTATCGAATAAAACAATTCGATAAAACTGGTACTCTGTGTCCCTTTCTCTTATAATAAGAGGCAATTGAGATGAAGCATCAGTCAAATCATCTTGTGTTTGTACATGCATTCTGCAAATTTTTTTTAATAGAGACGTTACTTTATTTAAAAAATCATTTCATTTTATAAAGTAATGTAACTTACAAATTAGTGAGTCGTGGAAAATTAGCAACAAAAGGTATGTGAGACAGTCTTTGATTAAGAGTATCAAGTGTAACTTTAACAACCCTGAGGTCAAGAAGTCCTGCTGCATCACGTCTTCCAAACATTTGTCCAAGTAATATTACTAAGCTATAACAAAAAAATTTATTTAATACTAATTTTATAAATAAAGTACCACATATAATTTTATAAAAAATGTGTAATAACTTTGGTATAGACAAAATTGGAGGTCGTGAACGAATTAAACCTTGCTTTTTAAGCTCTACAATCATGTCTCCTCCTGCTAGTTGCCACAAATAGTATAATTCATCCATTTTCCTTTTAATAACATTTTCATACATGCTATCTTCCTTTTCTTTTGCATCCTTTTTCAAAAAATCTTCAAAAATTGGTAAAGTTAGAAGTTCTTCTGGTGTTTTACGCAATGAAGGATGAATTTGGAGACAAGCATTTACAAAATCTATTACATCCTCAGGAAGTTCCTATTACAATTTATAATCAATAAATTATACCTTTTTTTAAGAATAAATTATTTTAATTAAAACTGTATAAACAAACCTCATAAACACTATAGCAATTGTTCTCACGGAACAATCGTTCAAATACACTGTTTTCAGTATGAATTAGACTAAGAACTTTCCTTAAACATTGTGCTAACTTGACACCTGGCCATAATGTACGCCCTAATAAGCGTTCTGCAAGAATCATACCTAATGACCAGGAATCTACTTTAATACTTCTTGTACCATTCCCAAGAAAAACTTCTGGTGCAGTGTATTTTGGATATCTAAAATTACACATATTAAATTAAAACTTACTTAATAAAAAATTATTTATTTATGTTCCATTCATACCCTATTGGAAAAGAAACATTCTTTCCATGATCGGTCATATAATATAAACCAAAGTTATAGAGTTGCACATTCCCATTTTTGTTGACTAGAATATTTTCAGGGCTAAGGTGACTGTGTACCAACCCAAGTTCATTCATATACTTTAACCCAACTAAACATTGGTAACCTATTTTAATAATTTCATCCACGGACAAGTTTTCTTTTGATGCAAGTGGTTCACCATTGTATTCAGCAACAACCACTGTTCGCTCTGAAAAAACATTTTTGATTATAGAAAAAAGAGTGATCTAGATAAATTCTAGATAAAATCAAATCACCATGCTTGCTGCGAATAATATCCAAGTAGGTTGACAAATTTGGATGGTTAATAGTCTTTAAAAACTGAGATTTGCCTAATATTGTAATTGAATTTGGAGTAAGAGGTAATCCATTACTTCCACAAAGTTCAGCAGGATGACTTTGGGCAAAAAATGTCATTCCTCCAAAACACCTGTCTTCATTTTCTAGAAGTGCAGGACACATTTTTAAATTTGGTATTTACACTTTTTGTTTACAAAAAACTTGTTTACAAAAAACGATGTCCTAACCAAAGTTTTTAATTGGTGTCATTATTTATGATAAAGTAAGCATATAGATGTTGACTATTGCTTATAAATTTGCGATAATTCTATTTTATACAAAATTTATAATTTTTTGAATTGTACTTATGAATTGTACAAATGAACAAAAGTATAACCGAAATTGAGCAAGGAACTACACTTGCTGTAACCGTAGAACCCGTCAATTTGTATCAGCTGATTACCAGCACCGCCTCCATAATCATTCATCTCGCCTCTCGCCTCTCTTGTTTTGCGTGGGTATTTAAATTTAAAATCTTTATTTGTAAACATACAAATGCACAGTATGATTATAGATATGAAACAAAACTTTAATAAATTTTTATTATTTATAACATTAAATTATACGTATTTTTCGTAAAGTCCAATTTGTTTTATTAAGGTGTGTGGTTGTTTTAATGCTTTTAAAAAAGTACAATGAATTAAAATTAAAATTATTTTATTATGATACAACAATAATATGATACAAAATATAATAAAAATTCTAATTATTATTATTAAGACGGCATTTCCTCCATTAAAGAGGTAAGAAATGTATTTCCATTTATAAGTTTTGTTGTTCCAACAACAAATTCGACATTCACTAAAAAATAAAACAAAACTTAATTTATAATTCATTTATAAAATATTAATATTTATCCGAATAAGTCTAAAATAGTTACATTCTTCCTGCTGTGAAAGGAACCGCAATGCCGAAATTTCCGCATAAGTGCAACCCCCGATAAAAAATACAAGAATAAGTTTAGGTGGTTCTGATGTTGAATCTTCACTTGTAATTGAGTTTCCTAAAATAAAGATATGAATTTAATTAATAAAAATCCATATCAAATCACTTTACACGAAGTTCCTAAGATAAAGCTCCTTACTTCTTCCTGTTGAGGTCGATTTTTGAGAAAAACTATTAACAGCTGGTCCTGGCAAAAGTCCAAGAATATCAGTCAGTCCTTGCCACCCTCCAGGCTGTACTAATTGCTCTGCCAATCTAATACTGAGGGGTGCATAAACAGTATGTACGTAGCTAATGTCCTTTGGCGCGATTTCATTTTCATCTTCAACGGTTAATCTTAAAGCTTTTCGTAGTACTGCATATTGCCTGTTTGATTGCTGCACTTTAAGCAAGCCAACTTTTTCTAGATTTAACAACGTAGGTAAATATTGAAATCCGTAAGTTTGTACAATTTCTCGTTTGTAATAATCTAGTAGTTTTTGCTTGAGACCAGAATTTGTTAATGATTGTATACACAGAAGTCGTAAAACCTTGATTAATGGAGCTTGCTGTGCAATTAAATCTTCTATGTAAGAATTTGCTTTGTCTGTATCAATACAGTTTAAGAGTTCTTGCTCAACTTGTAACGTTTCCAGAAAATTGGCTGAATCCGTTGCTTCTTTAATCATTTCGGCTATTGTTGTGTCTAAAAATTACATGAATAACGAAATAATAATTTATGTTACAAATGTGATATCACTAAAATTACTTAAATTTCACAATTTCTTACGTTTAGCTATAGATTGCTTAGTTGCTAACATATGAGGTAATCTAGCAACAAATTGTTTAATTTCTTGAACACTTTTATCCCCATATCTTTCATCAAATTGCGATGATATCACTCTTGCTTTCCTGCTCAAAACTGGACCAACTCCATTGAAATTTTTATCTCTAATAAGTAAAATTTGCAATTACATTATTTCAAAATACATTGCTAATAAAAAAATTATAATACCTTATTTCAGCAAACAGTTCTTCTCTTGAGTCAAGTATAATTTGCTGTTTCTTTTTTTCAAGTGATAATACAGTAGGTGATTCATCTGAATTTGCAAATTTTTCAGCTGGTAATTTTACAGTTGCTAAAAAGTAAAAATTATAAATAATATAAATTATAAATAATATAAAACTAAATAATTTTTAACTATACTCAAAAATTTATCTAAAACTTACTGTTACTTATACCAAATATTTCGTCAATCAAACCCTCATAAGTCAATTGTGTAACAAGAGGAGACAATAAATCAATGGAGCGATCAAGTAAAAGTAAGTGTTCAATAACTGGTGTTTGATTATTGTTTGTTTTTGTATCCTCTTCTTCCCTATTCAACCTTTTTATTAATTCCCACACTTTGCTTGCAGCTGGCCCCCTCCCAGTGACTCTAGGAATTTTCCCATATAGCCTTTGCATACTCTGTATTGCTTGTGCGACTTGATATAAGCAAGTGGGATCATTTTCTAAATGAAATTCTCTGTATGCACTACTTAATTCCATAGAAACTAGATCACTATCAAAGGGAAAGAGATCACAAGCAAATTCTTCAATAAGTGTAAAGTTTCCAAAAACTCCACGATTCTGTAGTTTCTTCTCACATAATAAACTTTTACGAGGTACAAAAAATATGTGGAATTCTTTTCTTTGTCTGCTTCCTTCTTCTCTGTATGAAATAATTAGTAAAATGATTGTTGATTCATTTCTTTGATTTGAGATACTTAAAAAAAAGAATATTTACCCATGAATATTTTGTGCAATTAGATCCATAAGATCTAAGTGTGGCCTAGTAATAAAAATCACATTACTGACATCAGCTGAGGGCAAACGCCCACCCAGCAGTGGATACATTTTAATAACTTCATGTTCTCGAAGAATATCATATTTGGCCACAAGGCCCATTGGTCCACCAAGGGATTCATCCCATACAATTGCCTAAAAACAAAATTTTTCATTTTCCAATTTGATAAGTTTATATACACCTTAATCTTAATCTAATCGGGAAATAATTCATACTTTAGGTCCATCACATTTCTCAAGTAAACAAAGTAGCTGCTTTCTAGCCTGCTCCTGAATCAATCCGATATTCAATCGTCCACTCGACAAATGTGCAGACGACATTTTTACGCTTCAGTTATCTACAATTGCACATTAATAATTTTTTATACTTTGCAGAGAAACATTAGTCCTAGGTCCTCAAATTAACATCTTTTTGAATGAATTCCTTTAACATTGTACGTCAAAATAACAGCTGATTGGTACAACAATGAAAAGCAGCAAATGCACAGATGCTGGCAACACAAGAAATGGCAACCAATAGAGGACAAGAGATGCAAAGCTACCAACTTTGAAGACGCGGAAAGTTTGAACAATCGGCATTGAACGGCAAATTTGATAAACGCGCATTTTTCTTACGTAATTTCCTTACAGTGTTTCATCATAAGCTATACGTTTTTGATCAATCGAATGTTCTACTTGAGAATTTTATTTATAATTTTCTAAATAACGTCGAAAAAAAATTCTTTAATAATGAGTTTATACGAATTTTATGTACATGCGAAAATAAGATTTTACTGCTATATTACAGCTGTTTTTTATGAAACGTAAATCTTGTATGAAAAATTAAAATTAAAGTATGCTATATTTAATGTGCGCATTTTTGCCTAAAGCACAAAACTTTAAAGGGTACTTTTTATCCATTTTCTACTATTAATATCGATTTTCACTAACGAAACTGCATAATCAATGAATTAGATAATAAAATATTTTTCATCATATGTTGAAACTTCCCCAGACGGCAAAACTTTTCCAAATGAATTCTTTTTAAGCAGAAATTGCTTAAAAAGAATTCATTTGGGATAGTTTTGCCGTCTGGGTTCGTCATAAAAATTTGTAAACAAAGATAAACCAGATTTAACTTAAAAAAATAATATGAAGATAAATACTCAGAAAACATTCACCGAAACTTTACTGTTATAAATAATAAATATTCTGATAAATAAATTCCTTGAAAGACAAAATTGTTAGTTATTTCTGTCTTGCTGTAATGCAGCCTTATCTACTTAAAAAATTTTTTTTATTAAGTTTAATTTGATTAGAAAGATCAATCAACTCGAGCAAGAAATTTCAAATTTGATCTCATCTACTCTACTCTGCAAGTGGACCGATCTGTTATCGGACAGACATTAATTTAAAAACCGCACATGTGAGGCTCACATGAAAACGTAAAGTGAATATAGAGTGTTTTCGGTCATGGGTACCTATATAGTCGGCTGGCCATCGTCAGTATATTACGATACCGACCACCCTTATCGTAGAAACACAAGTAAAAAGGGAGAAATAAAATGATAATAATAAGTAAAAGGAAAAAATAAGACTCTAATATTAAGGGGGAAACCCCAGACTTTAATATATGCTGCTAAAATGACAATTTTACTTTTGAAAGTGAATTAAATTTCGATTTAAAAATGTTTATTTTTTGTTATTCATAGTTTCATAACGTAATTAATTAATTCTTGTAAAGTGTTCAAAATATTCTACATAGATTTATGAAATAAATAATTAAATTGCTGTATAGTTTCTTTGCATTAAAATTTTACATGTTAATTTATCTAAAAAAATTACAATTGTTTTAAAATCTCTAAAAACCAAAAAAGTTTTTAGTAGAAAAAATTGTATTATAATCCGATGAAATTCTCAAAACAGCCTTCAAAGCAATTATTTTGCGGTAAAAATAACAAAAATAAAACAATAACGTTGAGATTTTATAAAACGTCAGCATTTGTCGCCGACACCCATCAAGTATTCCATTTCTGTTATAACTCAGTTCGGACCGTTCAGAGGCCTGTGTACATCATTGTATGTATACCGTGTGGTACTATGTACCCACAAATACAAGGCCCGTCGCCTCTCTCTTTTTCTCAGCAAAGTGCGTATACGATTGACGTTGGAACTTGGAAAGCGAGCGAACTCGCGCACCTCGCTAGACAAAGACGCGACGCGTTCGGCGATGGTGCAGTGCAGTGAGCTGCGAAAAAAGTTTATCAGCCATAGCAGTAGTGCGCTTCTTCGCCACGCGAGATTATCGAGTCCGTAGCCAGCAGAAAGCTACTACTAAAATCGAGGCTGCACGCGAGCGAGAAGGAGCGAGGAAGGATCGGGAGTGGGGAGAGTCGTTATACGCGAGAGCGCTAAGAGAGAGAGGGATAGAGAGAGAGAGAGAAAGAGAGAGAGAGAGAGAGAGAGCGAACTGCAACGGTTCACTTCACAAAGATGGAACGTCAGTACAGTCGTGTGCGTTGGCGTGCTTGGATCTAAGCCCCTCCTCCCCCCTTCCTACCTGGCGATGACAATGAAAATTTTCAATTGAAGCGCCGAGAGCTAGCAGCACCTACTTAGAGCCTCTCCGGGCAAAAACAGAGTCACGCGTGCGCGAGTGAGTTTCGTTAACTGGACGCGTGGAAAGCAGCAGTAGCAGGAAGAGTGCCTCCCGAGATCGTTTGTTGTTTTCCGCATGTGTGAACGAGCGACGTCGTACCCCCTGCGTCAAATGGACGAGCATTAAACGAGTTCAAGAGCCTTCCCCCGGAAAGAGCTGCTGAGCGGAGACCTGGACGGTGAGAGGAAAGTCACTGGGAGAGAACGAAAACAAACACCCCCCCCACCGTACGTAAGATGGACGTGGACGAGTTGGACCAGCACTTGCTGCACCAATTTAGCTGTATGGGCACGACCGACAAGGACGACCTCGTAAAGCAGCTGCAGAAGGTCCTGGCCGGCAGCCAGCTGAACGAGGCCACGGCTGCTTTCTTCCTGGACATGAACAACTGGTAAGCTAAACTCAGAGTTGGTCCAGTTGGTTTATTCTACCTTTTTCTTAAGCCCCGCGCGCTCGACTTGTTTGTGTGTGAGCGCAGCTTAGATTGTGTACGCGTGAGTTCATGTGTGTGCAAGAGTGCTTGCGGACGACATAACCTGCATTTGGACTTGCCCTCATGGGGTTCTCGATGGAGCTCTGTTTTGACGGTTTACCGAAGCTTTTTGTTTACATTCAGAAGCGGTTATTTGTTTGTTTTGACTTGATGAATTAGGCAAGCCCGAGTTGTCGCGAGTAAACGTATTTGCTTATCAATTTCGCAAATCTGAATATTTTGTTTCCTTGAGATGGCATTGCTTTTTAGTTTCACCTTTTGACTTTTGGAAGTATTTACAACTAAATCTAATGATTCTTTTATAGGATGGAAGATTTTTTAAGCAAAATTTTAAGCTCCATTGTGTGCATAAATGCACTTTGTTGCATAAGACTTATTATGTTATCTTTTAAATCAACCACTTTTTAATCTGTAAAATTAGAATCATTTTCAATATATCTTGACTTTTATTTTATAACAGGCATTTCTCTTTGTTTACAAAATTAGCTATATATTCTAAAAAATAATTAGATTTATTCTTATAATTAATTTTACAAAAATTACAGTTCTTTAAGTTTTATTATTCTTACTTTATTAGCACAATGGCCTTTGTATTTACTGCAATATTTTTGTACTTTAACATGATTCACTTCTTTGTTCCTTAAATTCCAATGATTCCAATGGAGTGAAGACATCACTTATGCTTTATGTTTTAGGAATCTACAAGCAGCAATTTGTAGTTACTTTGACTATGAATCTACGTGTAAATTTCCTTGTATGACGTTGGTGTGTGATTCTACAATTGGTGAAGGAGAGTCTGTGCCACCAAGCACAAAGTTTCGGAAATCATGGAAAGTACAAAACAGTGGCACAGAACCTTGGCCTGAGGGTGTATTTTTACATTACACAGGTGGTGACCAAATGGGACCCTGCATAAGAGTGCCAGTACCTAGTTTGGCTGCCAAAGATACAGTAGAACTAAGTGTAGACTTAACAAGCCCTTCAGAAATAGGCGTTTACCAAAGTAAATGGAGAATGATGACGTCTAATGGTTCTTACTTTGGCGGTAAGTGTTTTAATAAGACTTGTTTGCAATCTAAAGTATTATTGATTAAAAAGTTCAAGTTTTTCTTTTTCTAATTACTAAAATTAGATCAAATTATCCAAAAAATAAAACTTCCTATTTTTGTACAATTTTTAATTATGATTTACATTCTAATTTGCTAATTGCAACAAATTTTGATTAAAAATGTAGTCTAGATATATTGAATAAATTTTTTTTTTTTTTTTCAGATGTAATATGGGTGATAATAACAGTGAGTGAATGCGGGACCCTAGCAGTAACTCAACAACTTCATCAACTAAGTACTTCACAATCCAACGATGATCCAATGTGGTAGCCTTTGTTTTTAATAAATCGTTGCGTGATAAAACGTTCACTTTTTTTAATTTTACAGTAAAAACAGGTTTTTGTTATTCATAGATACAAATTTTAGTTTTTTCTTACTTTTTTGTCATTTATGTAAGAAAACATCCTTTTAAATTATACATAATAATTTGGATAAAATTTATCTTAAAATATGATAAAATTTTATAAATAATCTAAATAAATATTATAAATAGATTATATTTATAAATAATAATAATAATATGAAGAGAAAATATTATATTTGTTTCGCGTCATTTCAATAATCATGTGCGAATTTATAGTTATTTTTAGAAGTTAAATTTGGCCTATAACGTTTTTTTCCATCTTGCTCAAATTATATTCAAATTCTGTCTTCAGATTTTTTCAATATTGTAGATAGAGCTGACTCTTTTATAAGTAATGCTCACATGAGCCATAAATCAGATCAGGTCCTGGCATATTGTAGTCAAAATGTAACATCATTGTGAATTTTTCCCGTAATACTTAAATAAAAAAATCTCGTTGATGTAATATTTTGACTGGTACATTGTAAACATTATTTTAAAAGTTAGAGCTATAATATAATTATAACATATAAGTTTATTAAGATATAATTTTTATTAGAAAATAAAATTATAATTATTGATAGAAAACACTGTAATACTAAGTTTCCCTTCACATCCAAATATGAAATATTATTATACAGCCATGGGCATGGAAATCTTTGCATGAGGATGATAATTACTCAACTGGAAATCATTCGGTTGAAAGTCGTCGATACTTTTAACTTCTCTTGTTATTTGTAGCTTTGGAAATTCTTTTGGTTTGCGTTTAATTTGTTCTTTTAATGCTGAAATATGATTAAGGTAAACATGACAGTCACCCATTGTATGTACAAAATCGCCTGGCTGTGAACAAATTAAAAATGCAGAAAATTTCAATATTAAAAATCCCTAAGAGTAAGAATAATCCTAGCATATTTCACGGAATATTCCTGGAATATTGCAGAGAATATTTATGTAAAAATGTAAAATAAAACAAATATTCGAAATATTTTAGAAAATTAGAATACAAGACAAATGTAAATATAAATTTTCAAGATAATCACTTTAAAATTATCATATATTCTTTTTAAATTTCTGTAATCATTAGAATAGATAATTAAGTATATACTGTGTTAAAACTTTTTGAATAAATTTTTACTTTTAAACTGTAAAGTGTTTCCTGCAATATTCCTTATTTTATTTATTTTTTAAATTATTAGATAGAATAATTAATTACCTTCAAGTTAGTTATATGTGCTATCATATATGTCAGCAATGAATAAGAGGCAATATTGAATGGTACACCCAGTCCCATGTCAGCACTTCTTTGGTAAAGTTGGCAGGAAAGTTCTCCATCGGCTACATAGAATTGAACAAGAGCATGACATGGAGGAAGAGCCATTATAGGAATATCAATTGGATTCCAAGCACACATTATTATTCTTCGATCATCAGGCTTGTTTTTTATTTTGTCAATTACATCCTTTAATTGATCAATTCCTGAAAATAAAATAAAATGTTATTAAAAATCATAACAATAAATGACATTTATACTAGGTAATTATTTTTTTCCATAAGTTTGTGAAAGAATTGTAGTAGATAAAAAGTGACTAAATTTTAAAATTTGTAGTAGTTTAAATATATTGATGTACATTTGCAAGACACAGATACAATGGAAGAACTGGTACACATGTATTCTGCCTTACCAGCTTTGCACTTTATGATGTAATTTAAACTCGTGCAATTATGTCTAGAAAAATGCTTTGTCAAGCTCTTCCATTGTGTTTGGAATATTTATGTTTTTGAATAATGTGTAACATATAGATAGCACATATCTAAAAGTAGCAATAGGATAAATAAATTAACATAGTATAAATTTCATTTTTCTTATGATTCAAAAAATAATTATTATAGAATAATTAATAGAATTAAGTTTTTTTGAATTTTGAGAATTGTTATGCTTTCTTTAATAATACAGGATGATATTTACCTTGGCCAGTATAATCTGTGTGCATATTAATATATTTTGCTCCAAAGTGTCTCCATTGAAAACCATATACTGGACCTAAATCACCTTCTTCTCTGTCTGTGAAACCACAAGAATCCAGAAACTCTCGGGAACTGTTGGCATCCCAAATGTGAACATCTTTGTCTGATAACTCTTTTGCATTTGTTGAGCCTTTTATAAACCAAAGTAGCTCTTCCACAACTCCTCTCCAAAATACACGCTTTGTTGTAAGTAGTGGAAATATTCCTAGAAAAAATTAAAAATTACTTTAAATTTTTTAACTTATAATATAGATTTTTTAATACTCAAATCATAAAAATTACTATATCACTAAATTTAACTCCATTATTGTTCAACTAACTTTAATTTAGAAAATAAATAAATATTCATATATAAACAAAAACAAATGTATTATATTGAATTATATGTAATATATATAAGTATATATATAACACAAGGAGCTGTAACTTCTCAAAGAAAAATATTTGCATTTTTTGTTTCTGTAATAAATAGCATTTTTGTGTGTAAATCAAAACATTCAATATAGTCTTACCGTCTCTCAAGCTAAAACGTATTTGGGTCCCAAAAATAGAACGAGTTCCTACGCCGGTTCTATCTGTCTTTACGCTTCCCTTTTCAATGATTTTTTCAATCAATTTTAAGTATTGAAATTCCTCATGTTCTTCTGTTTTGGAATTGGTCGTTGCCTTTTCATTCTCAAATAGTTTTCCATTTTCACTAGTTTCCGTCATGTTGCAATTTTGCTTTTCCTTTTTATTCTACCTACTACTTCTAAGGTTAACAAACTATTCTAATTTTTTTTGCGTGTATTCGCGCGCGCTTTTGCGTATATTTTCACCCCAATTGTCACATTGCAACCTAGCTTTGACTTACGGACTTGCCGGTAAAATAGAAAGAATCATAATAATAAAGTTTGATCTTAAAATGGTGAACTACAATCGTAATTACATGTTCAATATTATCTACCCAATTAACATTTTTTAAAAGCACTTAAGTACGTGCAGAGTTTTTTTATATACTTTTAATTGCAATACTTTTTAAAGACATTTTATACATTGATTAATAGTCAAAATTTATTTCAGAATTTAAAAAAAAATTAATTTCGTTAAAAAGAACAAAATATTATATTTTACATGTAAACAAATTTTTAAAAGTTTATAGGCATCTTTCTTTGTGAATTATACGGAATTATGCATTAAAACTTCCTGCCTTTTGTAACCATATTACAAATATTCTAGAACGCATTTAATTACTTCTTACATTTATAAAATTTTCAACATTCGCGTTAAAAGCCCTCTCGTATATACATATAAATATATATATTATTTAAAGCTAAACGAAATCTGACCATTCGGTTACATCACGGTAATTGACGGTAAATAACTCAGCTGTTTTAAGTCATGGCTGAAAGTTGTCATTGTTGTGGAAGCTCATAATATAATATATAAGAGGAAAGCCACGTCCGTGTCGGTCCAAGTTGTTTACACGAATAGATAAGAAATCTTTAAAAGGAACTAAAGTTAAAACAAGTGTTCATTTGACTAATATTTTTTTAAATATCTAGTGTTTTTTTGTTTACTTTAATTAAAAGTTTGTTTTCACTTTAAATTGTGGGTTACGTTGACAGTAAACCTAACCTTAACCATATTTATTATACACATCGTAATATTACAGGATACGTAAGTATCCTACTAATTCTATTTTATTAAAATAAAATTTAGTATTAAAAAAACGATAAATATATTTTTTCAATCTATTCTAAAATCAAATACTATTAATTATTTAATAATTAAAATACATAGATATCAATGTGACATCACGAAAAAAGTAATTGTTTATTAATTTTTTTTTTAAGTTTAAAGCGTGTCAACTAATTTAATTAATTATGAATTCTAGAAAAATTTATGCTGCAATTGATGGTAGCATTTTTTTGGTTATCAGCAGCTGTATACAAATCGGCAATTGTTTATTAAGCAAATATTGCAAAAGAATATTCAGTAAATAAAAATTTATGTCCAATGTAGCAAGCATTAATTTATTGTTAAATTTCTAGATTTACGGTTCACAGCAATTAAAATAGAAACACATCTTATTATTTTCTGTGTTTTTCGAGTAAAAACTTAAAATTACATTTACCAAATGGTCTATTTGACCAAAAATAAGTTTGCCAACGGGAAGCTTATTGTCGATAATAATAGATTTTAAGTGTTCAATTCAAAGGAATATTGCATCGTACAATCCGTTGTTTTTATGTACGACGAAATAATTTTATATTCAGTGTTAAAGTGTTGCAAATTAACACGGTTCATCACTGTCTTAGATAGTTCGAATTATCAGAAATTTCTATAGTATTTAATTGTCGTCTATTTAATTGTGCCAAGTAAATAGTTTTTTTAGTAGAAATTACATAAATACTTGGATTCGAATAATTCAGGAATAATTATCATGATAAATTTTATATCGATTAGTTTATCCTCGAGCAAATTCAAAGTTTTACAAATATTTTTTAGGCAGACATGAAAATTGAGTATTAGAATCGGCCTTCACAATGATCCCTTCAGTAATAATCGACAAGTTGTCAGAAACCCGGAAGAAAGATGAAATTTTTTTCGAAAATTTCATCACCAAAGAAGAAAGCCTGCCTACGTTAAAAGTCGTTCAAAATTCCACCAACATATCAGGCTTCAAAACGACCGTAAACAGTATTTCTAACTTGAACGACCAACTGGCCCCGTTAATTGGCGAATTGCAAGGCAGCAGCTTATCGAAAATAGAGTGGAATGAAAAGATGACTGTATGCGAACAGCTGAAAGAGCAGATCAAAAGCCAAATGGCTAATCTCGAGCAGATTAACATGTCGGCGTTAAAGAAACAGCTGGAGAAAAGAAAGAAGATGAGGGAGCGGCAAAAGGAGAGGAAGAAGAAGTGGACTTTGAGAAAGAAGCTCATGCAGGACAGAAGGAGCCAGATAGAAATTAAAATCGACAACTGGATAAACGAGAAGCAGAACGAAATCAACAGGGAGAAGCAGGAGGAGAGCTTAAGAAAGGACGCGGATATCGTCCTATTCGACGTCAGAGGAAAACGCCTCGACACCAAAAAGTTCCTGAGCATTCTTCGAGAGCTGGAGAATTTGAGGAAAGTCAAAGCCGCGAATGCCAGAGCGAAGGGAGAGGTGATTAAGCCCGAGTCCGACAGAGTTTTCACCAACATAATCGGTAAGCAAAAATGAGTTATATCAAAAGTCTTGTCTTCGAGTCGAAGTAATCCTGAACGATTGATTTTTTTGATTTTTTTTTTTAGTGAAATTGAAGGAGCAGTGGAGTAACTTGGATAAGGAATACGCGACCGAGGAGAAGGGCTTGAAGCTTATGCTGCAGGCCGACAAGGAGAAAAAGATCTCGAAGCAGACTAGAAATATATCCGAGGAGTGGGAAATGACCTTCTTTAATACTAAAATAAACGCCAACCAAAAGGCAGAAGTCGACAACGATGATTTAATCATGAAACGGTATAATTTTGGTTTAAATAATTCCACTTGCTTTTCGAAACGTCCCTTTCTTTGCGAGAAGCAAATTGTGGCAAATTCATTATTATTTTGTCGATCGATTCCTCGATATCATCTTAAGTTCGCTTACATTAACTTTTCAGAGCTTGTAATGGAGAATCGTTTTTCTTATTTTAGAACGATGTGGGATAAGTATCTTCATGCAAAGGGATCTGAAATACCAGTTGGATGGGTGATGCCGTCTGAAGCTTCTTCTACTGCGTGGACAAGTCTACTTAGCGATAATAGTAAAAAAAGTAATAAATAATCTAGTTAGCGTACTTAGCTCGTATTTATTTGTTTTTGTACAAAATAAAATTATTTTTATAATAATAGTTGGCTTTTCTTAAAAAAAAATCCATCTTTCTTTAACGAATTGTTGAATAATATCGTTTTTTTTACACAAAATTTAGCTAAATATACCTAGTCGACGATCGAAAAGTAAAGGAATATTGAAAAATATTGAAAAAGACACGTGTGAAAAACATAGCACAGTCGTATACGAGAAGATCAATAAAAAGAGGTACGGGGCGGATCCACTCCGGGCAAAAAAGAAGAAGACAATAAAAATGTCCCTAACACCATCTGGGTGAAAGCGGTTTGGTGCTGCATACCGAATGGGATGGTCAAGTCGGGTAGACAGTCAGAAAGACATAACTTTCTGTCAAATCTTGTGCATTGAAATTAATGAAATCTGTGCTTCAAAGTCGTAATCATTTAATTTATTTTATAAGTAACTCCTAGAAATCATTGATATCGGTACCTGTAGTTTTGTAATAGGCTTATTATTACTCTAATTATTAGTAAAAAAATACTGTACAGTATTTTATTTAAATAATAAATGAATAAAAGAATGTGGCGTAAAAGTTACGTAGTACCGTGAATTAAGAAGTATAAGTAGGATCGAGAGAATGTAATAATAAAACAACCCGTTTTATAATCTTTGATCACACCTAATGCTCGAGTTACATTTCCTGTTGTGCGATCCTGTTATCGAGCAAATTATTCTTTTCGATGTAAACCTAATTTCAAGCTCGTACACATTGAAGGATTTAGTCACGTTTAAATATGTATGGAATAAATAGGTTTTAAATAGATTTTTACTTAATGATAAAGAGAATTGTTTTATTTTTTTAAAAAAACAAATGCTCAAAACGTCATTGGTCATTGCCGTCTTTTAAGAAACTAAACAAGCAACGATTTTCCAAGCAAAACCTATTATCAATTCCCGCAACATCTCCGTCATCGCAATTTTCAGCTCTCGCAGCAACGAAGCTGTCAACCTCGGTGTCACTCAAGTGTCCGTCCAGTCAGTTCCCCCGCGACGAAGAACGGACTCGTACGTAAAGTCCAAGTCGCGCAGCTCGTCCGCGACAGCGCCTCCTCCGTCCGGTATCGGCTAATCTACGCATCCCATTTCGCGCTGTTCCTCGAAAAAAATCGCAAACTCCCTCCGTCCGCCGAGTGTGAGTCAGAACGCATAACATTTCTCTCTCTCTCTCTCTGCCTGGCGTCCGCTCGTTGTTTAGACTCTATAGACGCAGCTGCCAGTCGTCGGCGAGCGCTCGCGAGGGATGCGAGGAGTCCGAGTCTGCGCGGTGCGGGCCCTCGAAATTTAGCCGCGCTTTTTCGAGTCCCGATTAACGATGAGGACGATCGGTTTCGCCGTTTTCCTCGCCGCGCTCCTGGCGACCGGACGATGCGGTCTGCCGACCGCCGAGGAGATCAAGAGCGCCGTTAAGCTTCTCTTTCGGTCGGTCCAGGATGCTGAGAAGGTGACGGTCAACGAGTTGTGGGAGCACGACGGGGCTGATCCGGAGTTGGACATGACGACTGTAAGTTACTTTAGATAATTATAATTAAAATTTTTTAATTTTTGCTACAGTTTATTTTATGTTCATTTAGTTTTGATTTATTCAAAGTGGATAATTGATTTTGACGTACATTTTAATTGAATATTAGATTGAATTTGAATTTTAAAAATTAGTTCTTTTGTTTTACGTCAAATCTTTCAACAATAGCGATTGTTAAAGCTTGATAAAATATTTAATACTATATTTTTTTTATCCTTTTTAAAAGAATATTTTAAACAGAAGTTAATATATACTACCTATTGAAGTGCTTTTCAACAATTTTCTACGCTCTTGCCCAACCATGCACTTACTGTTCGCATTATTCGCGATCTCTTGTCAACAAGTAGTCCTTGAGCCGCTGAACGAAAGAACGTTTTTCTTTTCTCCTGGCAGAGACCAGGCAGAAAGTTTAACTTTGCATACTTTTTAAAACTTATAATCGAGAAAGCGTTGAATTCTTGTTATTCTTATCATTATAAACGTTTCACCGGTACGTTTTTTTATTATAAAATTCTACTGAAAAGAGAGTTTTAATATTAATTACCTTTAATCGCGATGAGTATTAAGTTAACATTTTTCAAGTTAGGCGAAATTGTAATTTTAAAAATGCGCGAGAAATTCAAGTGAAATGATATTATATAAACTTATCTGCAACATAAGTTACTTGTATATGTTATGCATGATTCACAATTCACAAAGAACACATTGAAAGTGTAGCATTGGGAGCAAGACGAAATTCAGATAGTGATAAACAAGCTTGATTCATGCTCTTCTTATATTACGATACTAAAATTGATTAAATAATTAGTTATACAAACGATATAACGTCATTAATTTAATTATTCACTTAAAAATTTACAGCAGTGATGAATAATCGAATAAAATTCATAGTCTTTAATTATTTAATTAAATAAGCCTAACAGCACCGCAAAAAACTTCCCCGTAAAAAAATCTTTTCTTCTTATTTTACAAAACTTACAAAACAGAATACTTAAAATAATATATAAAAATAGTTTTGAAACAGAAAATAGACCTTTAAACA